>OX465585.1:35679672-35775397 GCA_950022655.1 Alentia gelatinosa | reverse complement strand
AAATACCTGATCCATATTTTCACACAACTGGATGATTCTTCTACAAACTGACCGATGTCAGCCTATCTAGAAAAGGCATTATAGTGTTCAGAAGACTTGGGAAAGAGTTAAAACAAATTCTGACGGATCCTGGGTGGTTAGTTCTGAGTTCTGAGTCTATTTGCTATAAGACACCGTAATAACTCAGAGTTTCTTGAAAGGAATAATGTTATCCCAATAATGGGTTCATTCTCAGAGTTGTCACTGTTCATGTCAGCAAGATAAATGTTCGCCCACTCTGATATGTGACTGCCATGTCCCAAGGAAGATATCTCACCACGTCTAGAGTGGAGAAGTGAGCATGAGAAATGTTTATTCCTCACAAGGCTGCCATAATGTAGAAAAACTTATACTTTCAGTTGATTCTTTTTCCTGGCAAAAGTGCGCCAAAGGCGGCAACAAATAAACCCCTAGTCTTTGGTGATAGGTCAAAAATAGGTGCTGTATACATAATCATAAACCTGGAACTCCTGGTCAAAGAGTACAGAACACTGCAATATATAATACATTCTGGATAAATTGTACACCCAATTTGGTATTGTATATGTAGTATCGAATGGTCAATGGCTACCTCTATAGCTAAACAGACTATAGGTGTTTGGTAAAAGAAAAGAGTCTTGAGTGCATACCTGAACCGTGCACATATTCTATTATATAGCACCCCACCAAGCTTCCAGTTGGTGTTTCTAAATGTCTTCATGGAGATAGACTCAGCACCACTGATAATATACGTGTCAGGAGTACATCTTTGTGAGATTTCAGGGTCTGGCTTCCTTAGTTCTCTTAGACAAGTAAGACATGAAGACCAATTCACAAAAGGATGAAATCATACCAAGAGGAATCATATACTACAATCTTACTTGAATACTTTTTGGTCTGTTTTTGTCAACAATGTTTTCTTCACAGGTCATAATCACTCACTTTGTAATACAAATCACGGATGATACAAACCATGTCAAATATACCTGTAACATTTCATTTGTTGCATATTACTCTATATGCATATAAAATGATATTATAAAACATTCCAATGTGATCTTGCAGGAAAGGGTGGAACTTTAGAGTTGTGCAAATATCTCTGGTGATAAAATACTTAGTAGAAATGGCCTAAGGAGAGAGTTAATTTGGATTTATGTAACAAGGCCTGTGCGTATGGCGATCTTCGCGAGGCAGTAGCCAACTGAGGATAGAAGCAGAGAGGTTGCAGAAACCCAAGTTGATTCATACCGAGGTATTTATCCTACCCCGTCTCCACCGTTTCAAATTAAAGATTTTTTGTATAAAAACATCTTATACCATGCCCCATCGAATAGTCACTCGATATTACGCCTATGGCAGTTTTATTAGGGGTAGGATAAATGACTGAACGTCACGTCATACCTTGCTTTCAATTATGGGTTTCTTGTTGACAATATATGCAAGTAATATGAGAAAACGTGGTTATTGAGCTCATACGGATGGCCGATCAAGGTCATTTGATGAAAAAATACGTCCTGATGCCGCAGGCGGAGGGACGTATCAGCTCAGTCACTACGTCAATTTATTACTATTCACATATTAATCGTTTAAAAACCCGTTTTATTACCTTTTCTGCTCCGTGAAAAGCCCTTGTCATTCACTACGGCCTGCTGCTACAGCAGGCGCGAACATTATTTTTATAATCCATCGTATACAAAGCCCCCATTGAAAATGTATGTGGACTCTGTAAACCAATACCCATTGTACAAAATCTTTCAGATACCATAACTGTGGTATACGGATTCAAACCTGTTGTATACGGCCTCAAAACCATGGTATACAGGAAAACTATTCCCTTTTGCTATAGAGCAAAGAAATAGTTCCTATGGTTATACCCGTTAATATGGCAATTACTGGGTTTAATTTATTCGAAAAGATGGATAATAAATGCAACAAACGATGATTTTGTGGACAGGCAGCTCTGTAAACCACTCACGGTTGACGTCGTAATACACTCGCCACGCCCGTTGATTACTACCCGTCAACCTCTCGTGGTTTAGGACCGCCTGTCGACAAAACCGTCGATTATTGTCTACATACTACACCCCTAGTAGCGGTCGGTATCTCAAAGACATTCCCAAACAGTTATATATAGACAATAATATCCATCATACAAAATATGTAACAACGTGAAGGTAATTCCATCAAGTTCTGACAGAGCTTGTGCTAAATGGTGTCACCAGCCTGCATCACCAGATGACTAATGGTTCCCAGCTTGATTTGTTGACAATTCATATAGGTAATAATCATCAAACTATACTAAATGTGCAACAACGTATTTTACGGTTAGCGAGTTATGCTTCCAATTTTGATAAATGGTGTCACCTTTCTGTATCATTAGATGGTTAATGGTGCCTAGCACCGTTCAAGTGGTGACCCTATTCAGGATGGTTACACTAACGGTAATCTGAATCATTTTTGATGATATGATGACCATTTATGTCACTAGTGTATAATTGGATAATTCCCAATTCTCAGAGCAAAATTAAATCATATGCACATCATATATATTCACACCATATATATACAATATTCATTCTACTATGTGTGACATGGGATATCTGTTGTGCCTCCTGGAACCCTCATGTGGTAGCAATATCTTACACTATGTACATCTGACATATGCATTCTTGCAGACCCTCACACCCATTGGTTTTTCTATTTCACAATATGTCTGAATAGAAACACCACACAAATAAAAAAGTGTATATTCACTAGCTGAGTTGAGGATATGCGGCGTTTCCACCTGACTATTCTGGCCACCAATTATGGTTTTTGGCACCACGAGCCAACTATTTCCCACCTTTGGGTCGTCAAGTGGGAACTGTGATAACACATGCAGGTTGACGACTATTTATCCCCATGTTATGCAATCTAGCACCACCTGACGACTATCTACCTCACCGGTCACTTGTAACAGATACATATAATCGGTAGCAGATTGAGAATTCATCAAGCAATTTTCCACTGGCCGACAATTCGCCACCGATCTGCAGTCAGGAACCACTGATCAATCTTTTTGATATACCGACACCAGATTGGTGAATGGAAACAGGCATACAGAGAAGTGTTTACTTATTAATTGTGCTTAGATTATGCAATAAGGCCACCACTAAACAACTTCTTCACCTTCCGACAGAATCAAAAGAGTTTGAAATCGTCGGTGATAGTCATTGAGTTTGGCATACTATTCCATCAATATGGACCTTTCAAATGTAGCAGAAACAAGGCATACACTGCACCCTTGCTGATTTTTAGACACCAACCTGCAGTCATTGACCACCATTGACCGACTTTTAGGAGAACTCAATTAATCAGTGCCGTTTTCGTCAGTCAGTGGAAAATGGCTTTTGCCATGGCATCTTCAGTTAGATTGATGCCTTACTAGGGTTGGGACGAAAGATGCCTTAGTGGAATTCCTATGGAGGGATCGAAGGATGACTCTAGGCTTTGTCAAAAGGAATTGTCATATTCGAAAAACAATAGGTGAATATAAATGGATTTTCAAGAAAACAAGATAATTCGGAAGGATTTGACAGGTCAAGGGTTTGGGACCAGTATTGTTAGTGAGTTCAATGAGAGCTTTGCAGTCGTATGCACTGAAGGACTCTGGTTTGGGAAGCCATGATCGCCAGGCAGCCCTGAGGACCGTTTGGAGTATACAGGTCGTTCAGGCAGTCTGCATGTAAGTCTAGGGAGCCATGCTAGCTCGGAGGGCCTGCATGTCAGTCTGATATGCCATGTTAGTTTAGAAAGCCTGCATATCAATCTGGGGAACTGTGGTGGTTCTGGTGAGCCATGTTAGCTCGGAAAGTCTGAATGAAAGTCTAAGGAGCCATGTTAGTTCAGAGAGCCTGTATGTCGGTCTTGGCAGCTGTGATAGTTCGGAGAGCCTGTATGTCGGTCTAGGGAGCTATGTTAGCTCGGAGAACATGCATGCCAGTCTGATAAGCCATGTTAGCTCGAAGTCCCTGCATGTCAGTATGTGGAGCTGTAGTGGTTCGGAGACCGGGCATGCCAGTCTCGGGAGCCATGGTATTTCGGGGAGCCTGCAGGTTAGTCCGGCGAGCTATGGTAATTCAGGCAACCCAAATGCCAATCTTAGAAGCCTGCAAGTTAGTCTTTAGGACAATGTTAGAGAGCAGGGCAATTCGGGCCACAATGGTAGCCAGGCAGTCTGCGAGTCAGTTTTGACAGGAACAATAGTCAACGGGCAATAGGTGAGGCCACAGCAGTCCTGAACACAGCGATAGCTATGGATAATCTCTCAGACTTCCCTCGGCCTAAATAGCTTTTTCTCTTGAGGACTACAAGAGGAACCATTTGTGTGCCTTTAACAATTCATGCATGACATATTATAACTTATGATAGCAACCACTCATGAGGATTTATCAGCTAGAACATAACGGCTCATAAGTCGTATCATTTAGACGATAGGAACCATGCGGTTTTATTAGGTGTACCTTATAGGAACCATGGATGAGGCTATACCCGTTATAACAATGGAGCCTCCCAAGAGGGATAGCATGTTAGACTCAGAGGTCTCACGACCGTGAAAGACTGCCACTCCTCCTCTCATGGCGCATGCGTGGCCTCACAGCGCCCTCAGACGCCCACCGCAGACACCACTAGATGTAGATGGAGTTTTTCTTGCGGTCCCTCCTTACATCCATGTCCCGGAGAGACTCGTAACTCCGGTGTCTGCCCAGGTTCCCCGTCGGGCCGTGCTCCTCACCCGGGTACCGCGCGTTCCGGTACCGCGCGTCCCGGTCCCGCGCGTCCCGGTCCCGCGTGGCGTCATCGGACGGCGAGGAGTCGTGCCGGGACCGGTGCCGCGTCGTGTTGGTCGTCGTCGTAGTCGTCGTCGTGGATGACGTGGCGTGGCGTTCCACCTTACGCCGACAGATGGCGCAGACGGAGCTGGCTGCGAGGCGCCACCTTCTGGCGGCCAGGCTGTTGATGCTGTGGAGGTACTCGTCAGGCACGGAGCCCAGGAGGACCTGGAAGGCCTCGTCTATGTTGTAATTGAGCCTGGCCGACGTCTCGATATACTCCAGGCGGTGAATACGGGCGAGGAGACGTCCCTCCTCGAAGCTCACCTTCCGATGCTCGTGTAGGTCCACCTGTAATTAGAAAATTCATCCTCGTTTAGGCCACTCAATAGCTCCCGAAAATTAGCAGATCGCGTCATATTGTATATCTGCATCGCCGAGTAAAATGCATCGTATGTCAACGCGGAACTTCATACCACGGTTGATCGTATCATTTCGAAGTTTTGGATTTAAAACGGCATATTCTGGTATTCTCAATAACAATGGGTGGTAGCACTACAACCCCCAGCCCCTTGTTCCTTTACCTTCAGCAAATAGTGATCCTCACCACAAGATGTTAGATCTGTTTTAACTATAGTACCATCCGTATTTGATTTAAAAACTAATAAAGTCTCATTCAGCATGTGCCCCTGAAAGCGCTATTTCCCTATCATATCGTTAAGAAAACAGCGATACCGCTTTAATATATAGCTCCGATCTGATATTACTGGAGCAACGCTTTTCCAGTCGAACTGTTGAAGTAGTCATATAAATGAATTTGCGATCGGATTGTAGCCAATTTTTATAGCCCCCAAAACAGGAGCAATGACCCTATGAGAAAAAATACACAATACTGATAACAATAACGATGAGTATAGTAATAGTAATAGCATTAATGATGCGAGTAATAGTAACAATATAAAATAACAGTTATATATGAGGACAAGTTGATGAGAGGATGAGGTTGGACAATGTTTCTTCGGCCTATGAGTTAGATTGAAATCCGATAGGATGTAATCGCGAACATAGCCTTCTATACTTTTCCTTTTCAAGGCGATTTTGGTTGTTGATATTTAGTGCATTCTGGTAGTTGATTCTAAAGTGCTCCTCTTTGATATGCTTCAACATATCTTTTTTCCTTAATCTAGAAGGGTTAATCTAGAAGGTAGAAAAACTTGACATACCTTATTTCCAATCAGGATGGAGCTGGCGCGTGGGTTCACGCCATCCAGTAGTTTCTGTGCCTTCTCAAAGCTGCTGCGGTTAGTTACATCATAGACGACGGCGATGGCATGCGCCTTGTAGGCACACTGCAGAGCAACTCGCGAGTCCGACCCCTCAACGTCCCAAAACTGGACCGTGACGTAGTGTCCGTAACGTGGGTGTTTCAGGCTCTTAGTGTGTCTCATCACCTGTTCAATGAAAAACATCTAGATTTTAGTGTCTCATTACTGTTTCAATTAGAAACATCTACATTTTAGTGTCTTATCACCTGTTCAATGAAAAACATCCAGATTCTAGTGTGTCTCATCACCTGTTTAATGAGAAACATCCAGGTTTTAGTGTGTCTCATCACATGTTCAATGAGAAGCATCCAGGTTTTAGTGTGTCTCATCACGTGTTCAATGAGAAACATCCAGGTATTAATGTGTCTCATCACCTGTTTAATGAGAAACATCCAGGTTTTAGTGTGTCTTATCATGTGTTTAATGAGAAACATCCAGGTTTTAGTGTGTCTCATCACGTGTTCAATGAGAAACATCCAGGTTTTAGTGTGTCTCATCACGTGTTCAATGAGAAACATCCAGGTTTTAATGTGTCTCATCACCTGTTTAATGAGAAACATCCAGGTTTTAATGTGTCTCATCACGTGTTCAATGAGAAACATCCAGGTTTTAGTGTGTCTCATCACGTGTTCAATGAGAAACATCCAGGTTTTAATGTGTCTCATCACCTGTTTAATAAGAAACATCCAGGTTTTAGTGTGTCTCATCATGTGTTTAATGAGAAACATCCAGGTTTTAGTGTGTCTCATCACGTGTTCAATGAGAAACATCCAGGTTTTAGTGTGTCTCATCACCTGTTTAATGAGAAACATCCAGGTTTTAATGTGTCTCATCACGTGTTCAATAAGAAACATCCAGGTTTTAGTGTGTCTCATCACGTGTTCAATGAGAAACATCCAGATTTTAATGTGTCTCATCACGTGTTCAATGAGAAACATCCAGGTTTTAGTGTGTCTCATCACCTGTTTAATGAGAAACATCCAGGTTTTAATGTGTCTCATCACGTGTTCAATAAGAAACATCCAGGTTTTAGTGTGTCTCATCACGTGTTCAATGAGAAACATCCAGGTTTTAATGTGTCTCATCACGTGTTCAATGAGAAACATCCAGGTTTTAGTGTGTCTCATCACGTGTTTAATGAGAAACATCCAGGTTTTAGTGTGTCTCATCATGTGTTTAATGAGAAACATCCAGGTTTTAGTGTGTCTCATCACGTATTCAATGAGAAATATCCACATCTCAGTGTATCTCATCACCTGCAGCAGTCATATGTGGTATTGCCACCTGTCGACGAAAACACCACAGATTATTTGCAATCTGTAGAAAGGTCTGAAGGTGGGAAATTATCGGTGAGCATATTTATTTAATAACTGATGTTTTCCAATGGAAACTGAGGTAGTCGCCAACCGATTTTTGACACTCAAATTCATTCCACCAACGATGAATTCAATGGAGAGACATTTTGTCGGTGGACTAGATTATGTAATACTAGAGATCAAATTATCGCACCAGAACTGTGACATGATCGGCCGGCGCTGCTAAATGCCATAATGGTTGGTCGTAATCGGTAGGTGGAAACGCCACATGATAGCACACGTCGGGTCGCGTACTAGAGTCTGTGTATACGGCGAGGGATCGGGTCTGCAAAGGCTTATAACTTGATGACGCACTATGACAAGTGATATTCGATTTTATCTATCATCTCCATCAATCAAAGACAATGATGTACCTATTTACTGGGAATGTTTCATGTATCTTGATTAATTATTACCTATAACCTTACAGATAACAATGAATTTGTATTCTTAGAAAAAGATGCATCAAGGCATTACATGATCTGGTCTGGTGATGCTTCAGGTCATCACCCGTCACAAATATGTTAAATAGAAACATCTAGAGCTTGGACATGGTCTTTAATGAATTTTTTTTAAAGGCAAAGACAGTCTGGAGTCTGACCCGGCAATATCCAAGAGCGGTACCGTCACATAATGACCACAACAGGGTATTTCAGGTTCATGGCGTGTCCCATCACCTGATTAAGGAGAAACATACAGCTCTTCAATATAAATCTGAATATACTTTTTGTACAAAAAAAATATCCTGTCTATAGCAAGGAACTTTACTGTCCGATGTTAAGCGTAAGATTGGTATTTCAGTCCCACTGCAATACCCAAGACAGCATCGCCGATATCAATTAAAGATCTCCATAGTATTACTAGCAAAGATGACGGGTGTTATACTCTCTCACTCCCAATTACTATTCTTTTGAAAGACAACAGGTAACGTCCGTATGTGGGGATCAAGTCTGCGCCTGTCTTAGTTAATCCAGAAAGGAATACAAAATAAAATCCCATTCAACCGATTATTACCTCATTTAAATAAAAGAAAGAGGCCAAAACATAGTGTGCTGAATTAAAAGATCTCCGTAATGAGAAATTTCTTAAGCCCGTGCTGTCCTCTGCCCTCTCTTCATCTGCCTCCTCCTTCTTTCTCTCACATTTATTCTCTTGATTATCCTTTGCCATATATGGATACCTCGCCCATCATAGTGGGTGTGAGCATTGAGTGTCCCTCACCCTACCAAGGGTCAAAGACAGGGAACTACAATATAAGGACATGGTATTTAGAACAAGCAACCTTGATACTGTGATGTATTCAGCTTTTATGTTTCTTGCCAGTTGCAAGACTGGCTTACTCGTTTCAGCTCAGTAGCATTTAGCACCACAAACTTTGGGTCATATTATTGAAAAGTGGCAACAGTAATGGTAAATGATTTTTGCCTCATACATTTCGCAATATGGCACGACTGACCGATTAGTTGTACCACTAACGGAAAGTTGAATTAATGGCTCGTGCAGAATGGATTTAGACACCCAAAATCGGTCGGCGACCACCTTCCTGCCCCTTGAAAAATACCAAGCGACAATGATTTCTAATCTAATCCCACACTCGAAAAGGTAGAAGCCTCACTGTTTTGTTTATGAGAAATGTTTACATTAGGCTATAGCTTAGGAAAGGTTTATTTTGTGGTTTTTCAGGTTCAGTCTTTTTTGTAGTTGTTTATTAATTGCACCTCTCACAAAGTTTTTTTTTCAGTTGCAGTCTGATAACTTGTTGCAAGCAAGTCCATAGAGGGTAATCCAGCTACAATCAGTCATCAGAAGTAGGAACGAGAGATGGGATGAGTGATGAGAGGAGATTATTACACACTAAATACAAAATTGCATGTATCTGCCTCTTGAAAATTACCATATCTTTGTTTACTATATATATTGATGATCGGGGCTCCTGGAGTAAATAACTGGTCGTCAGTTCGAAACACTGCGGATGGCGATTATTACCAGTAATATTTTCTCATCGGCAAGTGGAAACGCCACATAACAATTTAATATTTGTAATCGATATATCCTTTTATTACTACAAACTGATGATAAAGCAGAATATGAACCTTTTTACAGATGCCATAGGTTAGTGGACTGAGGGGTGTTTTAAAATTACTCCCACACATTTATGCAGTGTATCATTGTTCTATGACATATGTCAAGTTTTGATAGACGATCTATCTGTATATGAGGGGAATGAAAACCAGAGGAAGCGGACGGCAGGCAAACGGAGCGCAGAGGAGCCTGGGAACAAAACTGACTAGCAGATTAGGCAACGACATCCAATCCTCAGTCTCTGCTGACCCTCTTATGAGAAGAGTCGAAACTTTGTTTTTATCATGATAACTAAGAGAGCCCTTTTGGGGATTTGTAATATATCAAAGGAATAAAACAAATAGCGCCAAACACTATAATACAATGTCTCATGTTCTCATCCTGTCAAGGATGGTTACACATATATAGGGCACAGAGAGATTGCTAGTCCGCCATCATCCGCCAGGAAATTCTAATATAGCGCCACTGAAGTCAGTTGTTGAAATCTATAGATAATATGGAGACAAGGTTAAAAATTCCACTATGGCAAGCCGAAAAAGATATTTTGGATAAACTCCATTGATGATTGGTCCTGCCACCTGGTATTTTGGATGAAATCGTGGGGGTAAGATGGCCGCGTCCATAGTACAATAGCTATGTGCGCTAAGCATACATGATGTATACTTAAACATGCAATACCGTACCAAAATAGGTATTTTGACGTATATGTTGTATCGAGGAGTGTCCGCGAGAATGTGCCTGTCACACAGAAGCCGATTAGCATCTACATGCAAGTGTTACGTCATATGGCCCACGTGACTACCGTGGGTCGCTTACAGATGGCGCTCTGGGGTCAATAAGTGCAGCGAACAGCTTGCAAACAGCTGAGCAGTTAGTGTCAAGTGCGCCGCTGTATAGGGCAAGATTGTATGACGTCACGGCTGAAGCTTATTGCCGGTGTTTCGCGTGACGTAATGTTTTGCAGGCTTTGCAGGATCTCCTATTTTGGACAGGAAGGTTTGATCTTGAAAGTATAGGGGATTTTACGTTTTTTTGGGATATCTAATCAGGCCGATGAAATAGGGGGGGGGGGGAGGATCCAAATAAACTTAGGTGAAATTCTCATCAAAATACATTGATCGTAATATATTCAAAGGAGCGACGCTGGTGTGTTTACCAATCCGATCTCACTGACACTAACGTTATTGGCGCATCTGTAAACCATACTCAACCTGTCATCAACCTGTCTGGTCTAAGCGTCAGGGGCTCGTTGCTCCTGTTTTCATGTTATTATTGGCGTTAATCAGATCGCAAATCTATTTTTACGATCACTTCAACGATCTGACTGGAAAAGCGTTGCTCCTGTAATATTGGATCGTATCCCCATATTCACGTGGTATCGCTAATTTGTACGATATAGTAGCGATACCACACCTTCAGGGTAACATAGTGAATCAAACAGGGGAAGATTAATTATTTCTTTGATTAAAGACAAATGGCACCAAACTGGCCTAACATCTTGTGGGGTGGATCCTAGCTATTTGCAGAAGGTAGAAGAATGATGGATTGGTTGGGGGGGGGGGGGGGGGCTCGTGATGCCACCACACATCGTCATTAAGAATGTCAGACTAAGCCGATTTTAACCAAATAGCATAATAGTGATGCGATCCACAGATGATCTACAATGGTGTGAAGGCTGTGTAAAGAGTACGGATAATAGCCGTATTTTACGCTGTTATGCAATTGCGACTCGATCTGCTAAAGTTTGGGAGCAATGATAAGGCCCTCTGGAGTATCGTAAGCATGGCACAACTGCTCCCTGATCCACAATGGCGAATTTCTGATAATTTCAATCTTTCCAGTGCAATCAATTGAAAGTTCATAGATTTATGATCTATAAACATATACATTGTATAGGGTATATTTTAAGGCAACTATATTGCAGTGGATCCGATATAACAAATTAGTCATCTGATATAATCGGATATACACAATTCTTGTTCATTGACATCCATATTATGTCATCAATTAATGGCCTCATCTATATTACTAATATATTGGAATCAATGATGAATATTCTTTTGATTCTTGTTTCATACGGTGTCCCTAGAAAACACAGACAAGCTGTGTCAGTTTCCTGCACACCTAGAACAAGAGCTGGGCGATGGGCGTATCACAGATCACGTGACACGTTCCCTCAGTGCACAATCTCCATCGCAGTGTTTTGTCCGTGAGCAGCCTGTAAACTCGGGCAGGAGATTGTGTCCCTCCACGAAGCTCATGTAACATGCATTGGGAAATCATGAGAAGGCAATAAGTGTCAGACTGGTGCGTTTCATGCAACTGTTAGTACCCATCAACGACATCAGCAAAGCTCTTTATCTCAACTTGGTATAAACGTCCATAGACTTTAACACTAGGAACTAATGCTCAACACGTTTGCAAGAACGGTAACTCATACTCAATGGTCAATAAACAGATCAATATGTCCAGGCTAAGATTCACATCTCATTTGAAGTGCTTCAGAATATTCACTCGGCTACCACCTCGTTCATATTCCTGCACACTCCAAACTCGATGGAGAATGAGGACTCAGACCAAACACTCATCAATTTCTTTCTTGGTATCAATTACAGGGGTTTTGTCTATATTGATGTATTTAGAGGAATAGGTAAAGTTGTTTCACCAATATCATATTACGTTATGGTCAGTATTACCTGACATCTTTTAGTCGTTCAATAACTTGAAGACTTTCACAAAACCCAGTCGTAAATGGGAGTGAATAATAGAATATAGTGGGCAAATTGACTGTGCATTTAATCTGATAATCGTTACGAACTCCCAGATCAGGAAATACTCGCCCCGGGCGAGTAACAATTATCAGATTAAACACGGTTTTCGCTTTATTATATACTTATACTTTATTATATATCTGCTTAGATATTTTCTACCCAAAGATACTAGATTATTAATTCTGAAACAAACTATATTACCCATTTTTGACTATGTAGATTTCGTTTATACAGGATGTACTAAAACAGACCAAAAAGGTTTAGACACTGCATTTAATCACTGTATGAGATTTACGTTAGGTATCCATGATATAAGAAATTATGCAGTAGACGAATTATATAATCAATGCAAGATAAGGCCGTTTCGATATAGACGAATGGTACATTTATTAACGCATATTAAATGGTGGTCAAATGACCCCATGAACTGTTCCAGAGGTAAGATAAGAACAAGGGGAAATGACAAAATAGTCATAAAACACGATTACCCTAAAACCGAGAGATTTAGAAATTCTCCGCTATATTTAGGCCTAACAATATGGAATGAATTACCCAAGGATTTGCAATTAACTCCAGATAGGTCATATTATAAAATCGTTTTAAAGGAATTTCTCTTGAAGCACGATCACCATTGGTAGTTGTTGTAACTTGATAGAGCAGCCAGTCAGTCCAGTACAGTCTATCTTATCCAGCGTCTAAATCATAGCACCGAATTGCATATACGGGTCCTATCTATCTTTGTCTGTCTGTCCTGTATTGTCCTGTCCTTCGTTTATGTCGTTTAATTTGCTCACGAGTAAATTATTGTATATATTGTTGATGCAACTGCATATAAAAACGCCCATCTGGGTGATTGTAATTGCTTCGTCTGAATAAAAAAAAATATATATATATATATACCTTCAGATATTTTAGATTAATAAGAAATCACCTGCAATCGCTCTTTGAGTACAATTTGGACACGCAGAGCCGGGCAGAACTATCGTAAAACTGGATGAGTTTTAATCTTGGCCACCGTATGCCATGACTGGAGTTTGGCATAGTGACTTCATGAGGCGAAGCCGAGTGAGGTCCGGAGCCAAAACTCCAGGAGTGGCATGCGGTGATTAAGATCAAAATGAATCAGGCTTTGATTTTATCCTACCCCATCTCCTAGATTTTGGAATATTACGTGATAACAATTCTGTATGCCACTAGTGGCATACAAAACTCCGTATGCCAGTCAGCGTGGCATACGGAAACTCAATGTTAAGCCTATGGGATTTTATATTAGGGGTAGGATAAAACAGTGGACATCATGTCTACGATAGAGGTAGTAGAGGTCAGTAAGTATAAGAGAAATGTGCACAGGTGTATAATAAATTACGGGTGCGAGTCGGCGCTGAGCAGTTATGAGCAGCTCGGAGCATCCCTTACCTTGGTGACCTCAGGGCTATACTCGTCCTTGTACAGCCCTAGGTTAAAACGGCGTATCAGAGACGACGACCCGACTCGATGGCCGCCGATGAAAACGAGGCGCGCCGGCATCGGCTGCTCATCCACTTCCGGGTCAAAGGTCAAAACCTCGGGCGATCTGGAGTGTGTAATACAGGGAAGCTTTTAAAAACCTAGCACAAGTATAGGGGCTATTATATAGGGTCTTAAATTGATACTATCCTATGTGTGTGGGTTAAGCTGGAGAAGCTGCACAAGATTAAACCATTTCAACATTGCGCTCCTCTTTACACGATAACACTCCGGCTATATTGTCTCACGAATCTCGACGACTTTCACCTCATTCTTATGATTCTCACAGACTATCTAATGAATGGCGAAATGACACAAATGCAATTCTGAAATATTGATCTTTGCATATAGAACCAGACATATCAAAGATCATGATGAAGGGTGTGTTGACAATCGAAAAAATATCATTGGTAAATAAAGTATGGCATACGTTTGAATAGTTCTATGCTATGATCAGCAGCGGGGTGTAAAGCGGGTATTCCACCAGCGCGACATCTCAGCCGATCTTGGTCTGTTGAGATGACCTGGACAAATCTCTCTCTATGTTGTGAGTATGTGCCATGATGTATCAGTCTGGTGGAATACCCCTCCCCCTCCCACCATCCCAATTGGTGCTCGTCAACGATAATAGGGGCTCCAAACACAGGGATAATAATCGAAGCAGAAACGGTGGGCTCGTGGAATACACACCTTAATCTCCCCATAATACACACTTTAACCTCCCTATAACTCCCTGCATTCTGGCCTTCTGTCACAGTTCCGGCCTCTATTCTCTCTCGTGGTTCTAATCTTATCTTAGTTAAATTTACTGCAGTGGAAGATCTACCTCTGAGCAGAACTGCGATGGTCTGCTCTAAATAATTAAAAAGAACAGAAGAGTTTTCTGCTTCTCTCGAATCTATTTGAGTTTTATACATAGAAGAAACATCAGTTATCATTTTAGAACTGACATTAATAAATACGTCTCACGCTTGTTAAAGAAAATAATCAACAACATTATTCGAGAAAAGGTATAGAGATATAGGATTGTAATGATAAGATTTCTCCTCCTTCCATGCACTGTATCTTCTATATCTGTCCTTCTGTCTCCCTTTCTCTAATTGTCCTTCTCATTCACCAAGAGGATTACAAGCTGTTGTTACAATGTGCCCTCTGGTCAATCTGCCTCACTCCCCATAAGTAACTTAAGCCATGAAAAGATCTATTGAATATTCATGAGAATGCAGCCTGAGATTAGAACTGATTCACTTCCATTGATGAGACATGTGGAGAGTCCCTCTGCTTTAACGACCATTTACGATTTGTGTATTCAGTTTCCTATAAACCACAAGATTAATTTCATACCTCAGAAGTATGTTAAGAATACATGGTTATCCTAGCCTTACCTTGAACAGCAGAAGAATCACCAGTTTTGTGCCGACTGTGCGTTTTTCTTTTAAAAATGTCCACTAAAGTATACTCATGTAAGTTGGGGTTGACAGCTATGCTTCATGCTCGATATACTCACAGAATGGAAACAACCCACGAGGTTACTGGCTACTTCAATACTGACTACATTGTTCTCCACACCTCTCCTCCTTGGTCTTTTATCAGTCATGATTGGTCAAGGGTTTTCGGAAGCCACACCCTTTTTTCTCTCTGACGCAACACGACCATGAAAGACCACAACTATCAGCCATCTCTACCTGATGAACCATGTTCATACCTGAATAACTGACCAACTGATACACTTATATAACACTATAATAACTAGCTCCTGCATGATATAAATAGACAATGATCAATGGTTCTGTGAACAGGTAGCCCTAAACCACAAGTGCATGACACATAAGAATACACGAGTGTTATCGACTGTATTACGAAGTTAACCTCCAGTGGTTTACAAAAACTACTTGTCCACAAAACCATTGTTTGTTGTATTTTTCATCCATGTTCTCGCACAAATTTAAATCAGGAAAAGCCATATTATTATATACCTGTGTCCGAATGTCTATTAAATACTGCCCGCTGCTAGGGGTGCAGTAATAAAAATATTCGTGCCCGCTGTGACTGTGACTTTAAAAGTCATTAAAATGAAGCTTTTAATTATCTTAAGGTATATAATGATAAGCAAACATCCTGACTGTTGGCGAAACTTTTATTGTTCTCGGTCATTTTTGTTTTTTCGGCCTACGGCGTCAGGCCATACGAAAAACCAAAATTGACCACGAACAATAAAAGTTTCGCCTACAGTAAAGACGTTTCCTAATATTATAGGATCTACAGCGTCTATCGGAAGGGACTATTCTTTTTCTTTCCACTACAGATCTGTTTGGTTGTGTATTTTCCCGTCCTGAATCACTGGCTTTGAGGCTGTAATCAATGGGTTTCAAAGCCTTGATTAATGATCCTGGTTTCAACTTAGATACTATGGTTAGTGGATAACTGTGACCCAATAATTCTTAAGGGGGACTTCGGAATCGATGGAAAGTAAATGATCACAGTGTTCACAATACAAACTACATTGTGAACATGGAAATGGCGACATGGATAACTGTATAGCTTTTGGGGAGAAGTGCATTAACTATGTCCGCCGCCTCATTCCTTATCTTAAAACATATTATATGTACTGCTCATTATCTCTAGTCATGTTATTCTGCGAGATCGTCTTCTTAAATGTAGTCAATTAATTTTGTTGGTGTGGACAGGAGTGGGGATAGGCAGACTCTTCCATCCTCCTCCTCTCCCTCTGACCTTTTTCATTACTCTTCTTCTTTCTCCTGTTCCTTTCTCGACCGTCAGTATCCCTACCCCTAGTTCTTGCCCTCCACACTCTTTCCCCCCCCCCCTTCCTCTTCCCCTTTCCCTCCTCCACTCTTTCATGCACGTCCACCTCTTTCCCTCTTTTCCTCATCTTCCCCTTCCCATATTCCAAACCTTCATTCACCCCTACCCTCTTCTCCTTTTCCTCCTTCTTCTCGAACTCCTCCTACCACTCCATCTCTTCCTCCTTTTCTTCCTACATCCTCCCACCTTTTCTTCCTCCTTTGCTCCTTCCTCTCCATCGCTTTTTCATTTTCCCACATCCCTTCTTCTTCCTCTCCTCCTTCTCCCCCTTCATCATCTTCTCCTACCCCTTCATTTCTTCCCACTTTCTCCCCTTCGTTCCCCTCCTCTCTCCTCCTTCTCTTCCTCTCCTCCATTCCTTCATTCTTCTTCACCCCTTTCTCTCTTCCCCTCTTCCCCCTCTTCCTCTTTCTCTTCTCCACTCCTTCATTCTTCTCTATCCCTTTATCTTCCTCCTCTTCTCCTCCGCTTCTTCAAACTTATTCACCCCTTTCTCGCCCCCCTCCACCATTCTCCTCCTCTTTCTCGCCTCCACTCCTTCATTCTTCTCCACCCCTTTCTCTCTCTTATTCTCCTCCTGGCCCCACCTCAGGAATGGTAAGGCTGTCATCAAATTCATTACTGCACGTCTTAGTTTCTAATGGCCGGAAATTTCTAATCAGCGCATGCGCAACGGGGATGGACACGGCGCATAATTACCATGGCAACGCTGAGAGGGATTAGGTGGTGCAGAGTAAAGGTGAGGGGAAGTGTGGGAGGATTGTCGTATATAACAATGTGAGGTCAAGACTCCTACGCACACCTCACTGACTTTTATTCGTAATATCCAATATCCGGTTCCATATCCATGTAAGATTTGTAGTTTAAAACCAGTGGGACTCTGCGTTCACCTATCGCCGTAATGCCGGCGCTATCAAAAATCGCCATATAAATAATCCCAAAGCCTTACTTGTCTTGAAGATTTTGTTTTATAAGTATTCATTTTACGACTGCCAGGTAATGTATTGTTAGTAATTATATCGTTGTTGTTGTGGCACCATGATTGACTAACGTTAACGTTAAGAGCTGTGCTATCCGATATGTGGATGGTAACGTCCTGGAGTGGCATGACATTCAGTATCTTTTGCTGTGTTTCCTGTTGCTGGCATTTGCGTTCACCTAAAAGCCTTCAAATCCACCTATGACTATAATATACAATTTATAACCGCAAGACTAGTCTAGAACTCCTCTTTGGCAAGCCAAAAGAAAAAGACAATTCAGTGATGACTGCACCAACCAACTGTTGTTTTTCTCGATAAATGTCCATAAACCAAAGGCACAAGCAAGTCTATTGCTGTCCTAAAACAAGTTACTTTTAATTATTTAAGCATGGTGATATGTGGTTGAACGACGACATCCCAAAGAGAGCATTATCCTTCCTATCGGCGTTTTTCTCCCGGCTTAATGGCAATGGAAGTAACTTTATTAAATGTTAATTAGCAAAAAAACATTCCACTGCTCCACAACATCTCCAATGAAACTCAATATCTCCAATGAAAGTCATTATTTATTTATTTCTAATCACAGAGTTCCGAATACAGGTGTATCATTAGACGTTTTAGTATGCTTTAATTACCTGTATTCGATAGCGATCTTTGGAGGTTACAGGCAGTTACAAATTAGACGTACATTTATAATAAGTTACACGTTTTTGACGCTATTATTACCAGCCCCGTGACTGTACTCAGAGTTAATTTTACATCGATCCAGATTAGTCTAACAAGGTATATTTTGTCAATTTTCAGTAATCAATTAAAGACATTTGCAATCGCTATGAGGCGGTCTTCCATACAGAGGGCCGTTAAATAACTTTTGGTGGTCGAGGACGAATCCATCAGCGATCGTATCATCGAACAACGAGCTCTACAGTGATTGATAATTCTATTGTCTAGGTTAGGAAATGTGATCTGCCCAAATTTAACTTTATTTCAGTTTTGTATCGAAATCGAATACAGCGCCAAAAGGTTATTTATATACTTTACAACATCTAAGGCCAAGGTACCTTGATTGACTCTGACACAATAAACCTGTGAGTAATCAACGATTACATGGCACCATACATGCAATGCTGACCAATCATATTGCATATAAAAGTCAATATGGCAGCAACATGGCACTCAGTGACACAAAGCCTATCTGCCCTGATACACACACTTGACCAATCAACGGGCAAATAGAGACCACTAGTGTGGCCCTGTTTGAATTAGAGTCTGGAGGGTCGTGACGTGGAATACTCCCAGTTACGTGATTTGTCCTCATGTGTACCTAGTGACCTCTGCGTGTGACCTATGCAGGTGTGTATTGATGTTAAGAGGAGGGTGATATGGACCCTGCCCTGACCGCCCACAGCTGTCATACCACGGGCTCCTCCAAC
Organism: Alentia gelatinosa; assembly: GCA_950022655.1. Taxonomy (NCBI): domain Eukaryota; kingdom Metazoa; phylum Annelida; class Polychaeta; order Phyllodocida; family Polynoidae; genus Alentia; species Alentia gelatinosa. The sequence continues at coordinate 35,756,290 of OX465585.1, read as the reverse complement.
GGGGGCCTTAAATGTCACTTTCATAACCATGTCGATACAACAAATACAGTAAAACCCCGTTTCCGGGACACCCCGCGTAAAGGGACAAAATGCTCTGAACGGAATTTTTATTCCATCTAATAAGAGTTTATTTCAACCCCTATTGAGGGGGGGACCCACGCGTAAGGGGTCATCCCGCGAAAATGGGCAGTTATTTTAGTATGGAATGCTTCTTAACCCCGGTTAAGAGGACAGTGGTTAAGAGGAACCTTTGTATGGACACCTTAATGAAATCTGATGGGACAGTGTGGGGACAGCACTCCAGATTATGCTTGTTTATGGTATCAAGACACCAGGCAATGGCCTGCGTAGGCTCCTGTAGGCGTGGGCTGTCTGCCTAACCATCGACAGCCTGAAAACCAGTTCAGGGGACACCCTACCCCACCCTTTTGCGCGCAACACCCCCAGGGGTATAGTGTGTGATTCATAATAACGAATAAAAACTTTTCTACTAATTAAAACTAGGAGAAGTATGTTTATGACTCAAAAGCAAAATGGAGGTGTTAAATTGAGAATTACTGAAATATTTAGTCAGATTCACTTATAATTATAAATGAGAAATTAGTTATAAAAAATAGCAAGATAGCGCGCCACCTGCACTGATTACAAAACCTATTTTAAGACTACCCCCAAAGTGTCTTTTAGGCTAATTGTGTCGTGGGGCTGAACCGAACGAGACTATGATCGAGGGCTTCTTTCCCTATGGACGATAGGGCTAATTAAACGCGATTGACGAGCTCTGGCTGAAATTGTCGTCAGTGGAGGTCTCCGTTGTCCGCACTGTCTACCCCCATGACACTTTAAAATATAATTACTCCCAGGTGTCATATGAGATAGCTATTGTACACACAGGAATCCAATGCATTGCACATGCAAATTTCCATTCAAAACAGAAACAATATGGCCACGCCCAGTGAGTCATGCTGGTCTACCAACTCAAGAGCATTAAGGCGGGCGTCCACCAACCACGACAAGGCTACGACAATGGCATTCCGACAAGGTCCACGACAGGCCTACGATTGGAGGACTTGTCGTAGCCTTGTCGTGGTTGGTGGACCCCAGGCCACGACAGGCTGTGACTGGGAAGCTTGTCGGGAGCCTTCCGACAAGGTTACGACAAAATCGAACGTGTTCGATATTTCCTACGACTGTATCTTTGTCGTGGAGTGTCATGGCGTGTCGGGAGCATGTCGCAGAGGTCTATGATATTTAATTTTGGTGGAGCGTGCACTTCCCGACACGCCCCGACAACGCTGTCATAATATGAGGAGACGTCACGAGTTTGAGTCTGAGTTTATTTATGTCACTCATTTTGTTGGCTCCATAATTTCACGAGTCGAATACGAGTGATATTACAGAGCCACAAAAATGAGTGACATAAGTAAACTCAAACTCAAACGAGTGGCGTCTAGATTTTATCCTACCCCGTTTCCACATTTGTCAGCATTAGAAAGTAGTGACATAAACAACACTTTACATAAACAAATCCCATGTTAAGCCTATGGCGTTTTTTATTGGGGTAGGATAAAGCCCCCTTCTCACGATGTCCAAGGCTTCGACAAGGTGCCGATAGAAACTTTCTCGTTGGCTCTTGTCGTAGCCTTGTCGTGATTGGTGGACGCCCGCCTTTATACATGCATTAGAGTCATTAGAGTCATACCCATGCCGTATATATATATATATATATATATATATATATATATATATATATATATATATATACTGTAAATACGCACCGTCTGCGTAAACGCCCTCGTTCCGTACGAACCGTCAATAATCATCTCCTTTTGTAGTTTGTACAGCATGGTCAGGACGTTCTACATAATTACCGCCCTATAGGCCTAAACAGAGAGGGAACGAACTTCAGACCCTCTCTCCTTATGCCCAACACATTCTGAATTGAAGGAAATTGTATGGTGCAGCCCGACATTAGAAACAATGCAAAATATGGGCACACGCATTTATATGCACAGTGGTTCAAACCAGATGCACCGCGGATATGAAGTCACCCGAGAACCTAGGACAGGAACACTATCTACAGTAAAATGGGATTCACACGGTGGGACAAATGGACCTGAGACTGGTGTACTTCACACCTTTGCGCCAGTCGGCTACTATTTCCAACTGGGAACAAAGTTTCACAGATTGGGGTGTTCTACAGTCTCAGGGGAACATGGCGGATTAAATTCACATGAGAAGATTTAACAGGTACATAGTCTCACCCCTACACCCCTACACAGGGTACACAGGGTACACAGGGTACACAGGGTACACAGTCGCCGACTCAGGGTACTTCCCCATGTGAATAGGTGTTATTTGAGACCGCTGAGACTCACAGATTGGGGGAGAACGTGTGAAATACATTTGTCTCACCAAAATGTCCCTCTAAATTTTAAACCTGTTTAAAGTCAAAATCTCATGAGATTCTGTTCCTTGTTAGGGGCGATTGTCGCCGACAATTGCAAGAGAAAAAAGTTGTCTCAGCAAAATGAAAGCCTGTCATTCACACGAGGAGATTGTGTTCCAGTACCGAATCTCAACAGGATTTGTCTCAGACAAACGGCCTGTGAGGTACATGAATCCCACCGTGTGAATCCCGTTTTAGGAACCACCGACGGACATTTAGCACGGCTGACCCAAAATGGAAATGGGCTTCTAGGAGAGCTGAACTAAAAGGCGGGTTTGCAGTAGGTCGGCAGGCATTCTTGTGTGTTCTCCTTGTATCCTCATTTGCTAGGTTTCTCTGAACCCTTTCGGTGATTAGGCGAGTCTAGTACTCCGGTATCTAGATAAGCCTCCCCGGCTTTACTTGGCACATCTGTGCCAAGGTACTGTACTTTGGTTGTGATCTGAACCGGATCACTCTGGGAAGTAGCTATGATAAACATCCATGGTTTACCTATCTTAAGGAGTCCGGTGATTGCTACAATATGTCATTGAGCATTGGACACTCTTAAATACACTGCCTAGTTTGGGAGCGGATACTATTAGATATGATTAGTGTACACTATCCATTCAAAATGTGCTTGCCGGTTCTGTGACATTGGTAAAGGTGCAGAGAACCAGTGTCTTTGGGAGGTGTTGTATAGACATGTTGGGCTGGAACCATCACTGATGGTCTAAGATCCATTTGGATATAGTTGTGCAATACATGCGCGTGTGATAAAACGACTATGCAACGGAAACAGTCACTATCAATGATCGTCACTAGTATAAAACACCTCCCTAAAGACTTAGAGGAGTGCCTAAATACTTTTGCAATTTGCATATTAGAAGACTTCTTCAGTATTGACCTGCATAGATACAGTCGTGTGTGTTTCCCTGCATATCAATTTAGATATTGTGAATGGCCTACATTGTAAACTATTGATGTTGCTCCCCAATGATCAATATGTGTACACAACCTCAGATTCTAGTTGCCATCATGGGTAATTTACGTTTTTGGAGAAAGCTTCTGATACATGTCTGCAAATATTTCTGTCAAAGTATGTAGCTATGTACCTTTGTGATTGTTTGCATAGGTCTATATATAATCACATATTTGTATGAATATGATATGAACATGAATGCGTTTGTAGAATCACATGTAAATAAATGTATAAGAATTCTTTGAAACGAAAAGATATATACATAAACGTATATGGGCATGGATCTGTCACTAACTGTATGTATATATCCTGATGTCTATACACATCTAGACACTATCGCACATAAATTTGTTAAAGGAAGCTTTGAAGCAAGACTGCTCACCAGACGGAAATTACTATTCTCAGAAAGAGGAAACTGACATGGAAGGATCATTTTGTAACCCGATACAAAGAGCCTGAAGCAGATGTCTGTATTATGAGACACTGCTGGGCAGGTCTTATGTCAAGAATCACTTATCTACTGATACCATCGTTAATTATTATCTATTTATCTATTGTCCCCAGGCCTACAATATTAAATAACAGTACACTGTCAACTATCACATATCTATCTATATACTTATGTCTGCCCTCAGTCCACAATAGCTGTTACGTGAACTAGCTTGTGCTAACCATCTATACGTGTAACTCATCCTTGTCGTCAGACTGAATTGACAGGTTGTCAACTATATTAGTATATTCCTGTGCCCGAATGTTGCACACTTATGCATCAGTAGTATGGATTCCGTTTATGCACACTGTGCACAAACAATGACTTGTTTAAAATAGCTTTATTATGGTTCTAGGTATATAATAATGATGATGATAATAATAATTATGATAATAATATTGATAATAATGATAATGAGACATTATGAGTGTATCTGAATTGCACCTGTCCTTTGTTGCTTTGCTAGAAAATATTCACCTCGTCCTTTTATTGCGGTGAATATTTCTGAGACAAAACAGCATGGAACAGATGTAATTCAGCCTCACTAACTATGATTTCCTACAATATTCTCTATCTACAAAAGGAGGAGTACCAGACGGGAGCACAACTCCACCAGAACTTTCGATTTTACAAGGTAGCAGAAGTGACATCAACAGCTGCCCAGATGGGATCTGTAGTTAATGGCACACTGTTTACTGAATACTATAGAAAGACATGGTAAGTGTGGCCGAATGGAATCTGTTCAGAGATATTTTGGTCAGAAATATTCATCGAAGTCGAAGACTGAGGTGAATATTTCTGACCAAAATATCGAGGAACAGATGGAATTCGGCCACACTCACTTTGTCTTTTTATTATTATAAACCGATATTCGATTTAAATGCCATTTTTGTACTTACATTATCAACCTATTTCAACCTCCGAAATAAGTCACGTGGTACGGTGTGGCGTAAAAATATTTTACGCCACAGTGCAGCCGAACGGAATCTTTTCTGCTATCGCGTAAAAGTGAGACATTCGTGCACCGGTATATATTAATATCGCTTCATACAATTCGTTTATTGGGCAATGAATCGCAGGCAACAAGTGCTCCACGGTATACTATCATCCCATGATACATGTATTGATCAATTGTTAACTATTATGATTGATTTAAGTTACATCTAGTTATCTTATCCAGATACTTTTTACGTTAGTCAGTTATTATATATCCATTTAAAATTGTATAGCCGAATTTAAGCCAAAATTGTATTTGTTAAAATATTGCTATATCTAAGTGGCTATACTTGGGAGCTGTACGGATCTACACGTTTTTCCTACTCGGTTTAAACATTTATAACCACAGTAAAAGATTTTAAGAATTGGTAACATTTAAGAATTGGTAACATTTGTAAAGATACATATACAATATTCTCACATATTAGAAAATAATTCATTTTGGAGAAGAGTATGATACATACAATACCTGTCACTTTTATTAACTTGAAATAGGTTTGGATATAAAGTGGAAGATCAATAATAACCTTTCGCCCTGCAATAGAAAAACATTATCCGCACGTTTACAGCGCGCTATGGTCTGTGAAAACTGCCTTGAGTATAAGAGTAAATTGTATTTATCGATTTTAATCTAGGAATAATTTAATGTAGCACATTTTCCCGTTTTAGAGGCTAATGTTAGGTGTATTTTCCTTCTTCATATTTTTCATTTGAAAGTGAGCAATATGAGATGGGAAAATTTTGGAAGCTGATGTTAGTTTTGTTTTCTAATTTTTAGAAAGGAAAAATGTATGTTTGATGTTGCCATCTGCATAAGCATCCATCTTAGAATGTCTTGTGCAGACGTGCTTGTACTCAAAGCCTCGTCCCAGATCCCGATGTTAGTTTTGTGTCCCTACATCCGGGTAATTCCCAGTTAACCGAACCGTCTGCACATCGATATATGATTCATCTGAAAACAGAATGCCCTGCCAAGTGCGACATGACCGCAGGAGGTATGTCCTGGACCTGAAGGATTCATATCAACTGTGTCCACAAAATCATCGATAATTGTCTATGTAAATGATTCATGTAATTATTAGGAAATTATCATCTTACAAACAGCTTCAATCCATTACTCATAGTAAGAGGTCATACCCCAGTTTTATACAAACAAAAAATATGTAATGTATGTATATATACACTTTCTGGAGTCTCCACCAATTCTCGAAGGCTCCTGTTTAGCTCTGCCATACGCTGAGCCGACGTTTCTGAACACTTCGGACAACGTTTCAAAGTACGCCCATCGTACTTGATGTTACACACCTGGCAGACGGTAAAGGCCACAAACGATGCGAAGCGCATGTTGGTACGTCTGCTCTCAATGATGATTGTCAGGTGTATGGGACAGGGGTATGATGGTAGGGACTCAAATCTGACTCTGAATCATCTTGAAATGAGCTAAGACTCAAGAGGAAGGGGATTTTCTGTTTAGACCAGTCAAAGAGTACCATGTGTATTTCATTTGATTATCAAAGAGAGCAAGCTCAGTTGCAAAACAAAGCGTATTGCGTGTGGGTCTGTGATGCATTGATGAGGATGCTTTGTTATGGCGGCATTCTACCTGACAATTATTTCCACTGATTAGGGCATTTAGCACTGCCCATGGCCACCTATTATTTGATATTTTGGGTCAAATAATCGTCAGGTGGAAACGGGGAAAAACTCACTTTTCTCTCAAAAATCATGCACTATGGCACCACCTGGCAACCTTTTGGCACACCGATGGAATGCCTTCAGGTACAAATAATCGGTGTCAGAATCAAATTGAACTGGAACCAATAATCGGAAATGATCCGTCGTGAGATGGAAACAGGGTGGAGGAATTCTCCGGGAGAATCACCCACCAACTCTTGTGCAGTGGCCAAATAATCGGTGCCCATTTTGCTAGGATGTCCATCTCACAGCGCAGTCTTTGGTAATGTTAATAATGGAGAGTTCCTTGTCAAACTGTCTCTACTCGGAGTCTCCGTAATTGGAGTGTGACTGGAGGAGGCAGGGCGGGACTCTCTGCCTGGAGCATTAAGCATACCTTTTAGTCACCACCCTGGAGCTAATTGTACAGAGGGGCCTGGGTTCTACAGAACTCCGTACAGTGAGTCCTTAAAGTGGCGTATGCCACGGAATTGAGGATATAATTACCACAAGTGGAGGTTGGCATTAGGAAGGTCGTTCTGCTGCCTGGATCTGAATGCTGGGTATGCGTATGTACCGTATTTAGTGTGTACATCTCCATATAGCTGTAATAAGAGAAAACGTGGTTACTGAGCCCGTACAGATGCCCATTCGAGGTCATTTGTAGCAAAAATATGTCCCGACGCCGTAGACTGAGAACGGCCATCCATACGGGCTCAGTCACGTTTTCTTATTACTATACACCTCCTAATTGTTTGAAACGCCATTTTATTAACTTTTATGGTCCGTGATTAACCCTCACGTCCCGTACAAAACCACTGTCATTCTCTACGGCCCGCTAGCAGAAAGCACCGGCAACAGGCGACGCAAGGCGCGCTATGAATTGTATGAACTCGGTAACTACCCACAGCAAGATGACGTTGTCAACACAGTGTGTATCAGTCGACAAGCGAACTTGTTATTATCGATCAGTCTCACATATTTAACCTATTCAAACTGTATTATGTGAACACCTTACGTTAGATACCTCGATATTTGACAATTACAGACTTCTAGGCTTTACAGGGAGTTTGTAACACGCCTCTGAACCCTCGAATGGGAAAGAGAACCGCCATTTTATTTTCTGACGTCTCCACTGCTCTTGCGGCCAACGCGATCAATTTCTTTAGTGAGATGAACCTTGGTCACGGCGGGAGCGAACATTATTTATACTGCACCCATAGCAGCGGGTAGCATTTCCTACATGTTCGGCCATAGGTGTATAGTAATAAGTCTGTAGAGCTCCATATAGCTGTATTAAGTGTGTAGAGCTCCATATATAACCATATTTAGTGTGTAAATCTCCATATAGCTGTATTTAGTGTGTAGTGTGTACTTAGTGAGCAAAGCGCCTCATAACCGTAGTTATGTGTGTAAAACTGTACCATCGATATTTTGATTTATCACCTTAATGCAGGCTCTATATTTTCTGCCCAACAGGAATATATACATAATACTAGATGAGTGGGGATCGGTGTTATGAATGCCATTGCCCTGACTGATAGAATCTGAATACCACAAAGTATGTGTACTTAAGGGGCCATCCATAAAGTACGTAGGCACTGAGGGGGGAAGTGGTGAGGGGTAGACAATTTTGAAATTTTGCGTACGCTCCCTCTTTATTATATTGCTTACAAAATTGGGACGGGGATGGTGGTCCAAAATTTCAGAAGTTTTGTGCACGTACTTTATGGTGAACCTATAGTGTATTTAGGTTGTAGATCTCAACTTAACAATATTCATTTGTTTCATATTTAGATTATACATTAACCGTTGGTTATCATTATGATTATCAATTTTATGTAATTAACTTTTATTAACCACCGAATACGGTGGTCCCTATTGAAGGACCCTATATATGATATACCTGGTATTAATCTATTCATGAAGGTGAAAGATAAATACAACAAACGATGTTTTGTGACCAGATGGCTCTGTAAATCACTCATGGTTGACGACGTAAAACACTTGCTATCACTTGTTTGATATCATGCGTATCCATAATTCTACAGTTATCTACTTTCAAATTTGGTTGTCAATGAATCCATTGTCAAAGGCGGGCGGCTCTTTGGCCTTGATGGTATACCGTGACCTTGGCACTTAACCTTGACATGATGTCCTTGACCCGGTGATCTGTTATCACGCTAATCCCAGTCGCATACACGTTCAGTGGTCGATTTCTTTGAGCCCATCAAAGTTATAATATTTCACAAATAACATTCCACATATAACATTTCACTTATAAACATTTCACATACAGCTTTTCACACATAGCTTTTCACATGCAACATTTCACATGTAACATTTCACATATAACATATTCTTGTTAATGTATTGCATGAAGGATACCGCGGGGATGTCGTCCACTAGGACCCCTGTCTATATGTGAACGAGGCAAGGAACGATGTGTGTCAGTCTCACAGTGTTCGAATCAACCGTTATGGACGATCAGTCTTGTCCCCCCCCCCCCCCCCCTCCCGTGACGACAGTCCTCATGAACGACTGTTACGATTATTAAACGCTAGTCCTCGTACGTCAATGGGAGATGATGTCACAAACTTTAGCCAATTAGTCAGTGATAGGGGTGAGATCAAATCTGAACCGCACTCGACCCATAGCCACTGAGAATCTGGCAGTCATTTTGGATTGCTCCGTAATCGCACTCGGCTTTGCCTCGTGAGATTACTCCACAACCAAAACTCATGGCATATTGTCAGTGGATATGGCTCTCAATGCAGTTCATCATTAATTATACATATACTGCCATTTACATGGGTTGTTAAATGTCCCTTTAATGTCTCTACCTTGTGACGGCACGAGTTATTAAACGTGAATGGTCTATGGTCGTCTATACTGTCGTGTCTAACCCGTGCGATCGCTGCTGGATTCGTCGGCTACGACTAAGGGTTCCTAAACGACCCCTGGTCTGGTGTAATCATATATCAGTCCAGATATTGGCCATAATTTTGACAGGCGCACGCTAAGCATGCTGATCAACACTTGTTATAAGTTTCTATTATACTTTGTATTCCAAAATCCAAATGGGATGGCATCTCCTCCACTGTCCAGCTAATTGGTTTCTGTTTAAAAAAAAAGACTGGGTATCACATATGTTTTGTGTTATGTGTAGGATGTATAGAGAAACACAATAGTTTTGAATGAATATACAGAGTACTTCTAGCAGTGAATAGGACAGTTGCAACTGTCTGTGCTTGTACAAAGATATATGCAGTTGGATTATTACATTAACAGTTATGCCTTGTTTATACTAGAAACTTAGTGAACAAATGAAAAGCGATTGTCTGAGAAACAATGCCCAATATCACTAAGTTTTGTTCGTTGGAGGTCCTAGTATGTATTTGCTACTGTATCTATTCTAATTGTGTATGAGATTGTGGACTTGTGTACCATACACACACATATTATAAGTAATGGCGGGATAGGGCAGCAATTAGGTATTCATTGTGTAAGAAAGAAAATCAGAAAAAATGGTTTCCGTGTGGTCTTAGTCAGTTACGATCAGAATCCTATATAGAATAAATTAGATGCAATACAAACTGTAATGGTTTCACCACCTATAGCTTCAGATCCAATACCTTTCATTTTGACTGGAGGCTAGAGAAGGTTCTTGGATTGACCAATATTAATCTAGCTCATGTGGCCTGATGATTTCTAGACGGACAGGCTCCTAGGGTGTTTAACTATTTAGGGTAGGGGTAGGGTAGATCTGTGATAGGGGCTTTGACACTGCAATGACAGTGAGGAACGCTGGTACCCTCGCTATCTGCGTGCCTACGATTAGCGCAGGTACAGTGCTCAACAGGCATCAAGATCACGGTAGTTATAAAGCATACACATCAGGGACCTGTTTCAGTAGTTTTGTTACATTAGGCCTAGACAGACATCAACAGCGGCACCAACAGTGCAAGCAACAGCGGAACAAGTCTAGCAAATATCAGAGGGTCGGAGTGGCCAATCTTCTTCATATTTGGAACGATTATAGGTTATATGTATCCCCTACTCGTGTGAAAGTGTCATCACTTAATTCCTACAGGAAGTGAGTACAATTCCATGTGTCATCGATTGCAGTCTTGTGATCTGTCCGTATGGTGTCACAGCAGCCATCTAGACATGTCACGAAACTACTGAAACAGGTCCCTGGATGTAAAGTGCAACACAGTCACCACTGCAAACACACACTCTCCCCACAGATCTCCTAAGGCATTTGGGCTTACAAGGTGCGAGCTCTACGTTTGCAGCCAAAGAGAAAAATAGTTGTGGTCACTGTCACCATTCTTATAGAGTTTGAATACTGAGCGATATGGACGAGGTGACAGCCGAGTGATTATTGCAAATCGTTCGAACGATATGGAGATCGACGACTTTGACCAAAATGACCTTCTTTCTGTTTATCTCACTCGGGTATACACTAAATGAACTAAATGATAATGGTTTGTGTGTTGTCATTGCCTATTGAGTATTAGTACTCATACTCGAAGGGTCATGGGGAAGGAGTTCATGACATTGAGCCTATGGGAGAAAAATACCAAGGGTGATATAAAGGCCCAAACCTGGATGTAACCGGAGCGGGTGACAAGACAGTTGAGTGTTGGAATGTTGACGGATAGGACAATACAGTGGCTCGCTGGCTGAACCGAGTAAGGGGGAAAGGGAATGAAGGAAGAAGCCTGGTACATTGTACTATTCTAACAATACTTGAATATGCCTTTTTAAATTGACAGAAGCAATAATCGTGATTTACTGCTTTACGGAATGAGTTCTTTAGTGGATGGTGTCTTTAGCAACAGCCAGGGTGATATCAAAGCTATATCAGTGGGTAGAGGAGGTGGGGGCAGGAGGGGGTAGGGTGCGGGATAACTTGGAAATTTCTTATTTTTTTAATAAATTTATTCATCGACAATTACTTTCACCATATCCAGGTGTCTTTAGAAGAAATAGTCGCTCGACTATGATACATAATTGGATTATAATACAAATAATCAGTAAGTTGTCTTAATCTCTTCGGCATACTCACAGAGTTAAGTGCAGGTATGGCCGACAGCCGCCCCCCCCCCCCCCTTTCAGGTAAGTGGGGTAATCAGGGGTTAAGGCGGTCGGCCTAACAGCTTAGGCGGAGTAGGACAGTCACGATGACGTAGGCCTACCTGACCAGTAATCTCAGGGTCGATGTTTTGATCGGGGACGGTCGATGTGATGTCATTTGCTAACTAAACCCTGGATACAGACAATGAGAGCAGTATTTGTATGGTATGTTCACTTTTGTAATACGAGCAGCAGAGATTTATATATAACCAGATAACGACGCCCATATAAAGTTAACCCTTTCAGGTCGGATAATGCTTTGAGGCATTCCCCAACATAGACCGGATAATGCCTTGAGGCATTATTTATTTAATTCAGTAATATTTATGATTTCATTGTTTTATTAAGAAATAATCGATCAATAAACTTTCAGAGAATATACCTATGATATAGCATTCAACGCTTTTTGGTAAACCAAATAAGATAAATAAGGCTGATGGGTCTTGTCACGTGATAATAAATCGAATACCGGTTCGGACAAAAATCGACCAGTCCCCTAGTGTTATACCAGACTCTGCCACAGACCCCCGCTTGTAAAGGGTTTAAATGATTGTGTCCATCCAGATGGCAGTATCCACTATAGACCTATGCCCCGCATTTGCAGCAAAACAGTTTGCCTAAAATTCCTAATGTTGATTTTGATGGAATGGTTCATGATTGCAGTCACAACCACGGCAGTATCAGTAACCACCAAACACCCTTTGGCTAGGGTAGAGCATCCCAAGCATGGACACCTCGATAGAAGGGAGAATTAGAGACAAGATGGCTTCTGGTATGGTCTACGTGGAATTTGATTTTGTCACTTGTCCTTGTTGTTCTAGATGGAGCATCACTGAGCCAGGAACTATTAAACTTGTTACGATACATCATGTCAGTGTCAGCAGTATAAGGCCCGCCGTCCAGTGACCTCCCGATACCCTCCGATAGGCCATACGATGCATGCATCGGGGTGCATCCTCTGGTGTATCGGCTGTGGGTTAAAGTTGTCTTTCCAAAGCGATATCGATTCTGTGTCTGGAGATGCAACATTAGGCATATTGGAGTGTATTGGGAGCTCAGTGGACACCGGGCCTAATAGTTAGCTCTGAGAGTATACCACATACATAACATAATGATCACGTATGGGTATGGCTATTGCCTGTAAGTCTTATAACAATTACATCTATTGGTATTGATAGAGTATAGGCCTAGCATGTTATAGAAGGAACCAAGCATAGTTAAGGTTGTTTAGTATGCCATGCGTTTAATACGTAGGAGACAAACAAACGCCATATAAGTCAAGCTTGAATTGGTTTCCGATCTTACCCTACCCCTTAATGTTGATAGTGAAAGTCAGTCAAATACATGAAAAAGTGAATTTTACACTACTTGAAAGGAATGAGTATCTCATGTATGTCTATGAATATAGCGACAGTTTTCCGTGTAAGTAGTATATGAAATCGCTCCTATGGGTATGGCTATATGACGTATATAGTCATAGAATTACCGCATTGGGTTTGACTATAATTCAATCTACCATGTAAGTAGTATGACTACTGTGTAAGTAATATAACAATCAGAGCTGTGGGCATGGCTATATTATCATCAATCTATTACGCAGTCCCAATTGAAAATATATGGGGCCACAGTAAGGTTCGGGAAATACACTCCTAAATAGAGTTTTAGTCTCTTGGTCTATGGAGACAAAGAAGTAGTGCCTACTGATAGCCTTTATGATATGGTCACATGTTCAAAGAGAGCATTGGTGCTTTGAATATGGCTATAGTGGACCATGCAGAAGTATTGGTGCAACGGGTGAGATTGTATATTATCATATATACGTACGGCAGAATGATATTCTAACCGCTTCTAGCGGTGAAGTATAAATAATGCTCTGGCTCACTGTCACCTGGTGAATCGGCCATGAAGCGATGAGAGAATATCATGTTATTTTTCACCAATTTTTGACGTAATTTAGGTATACGTAGTGACTGAGCCCGTATGGATGCCATTCTCGGCCTTTTGTTCCATAAATACATCTCTGCGCCTCTGGCGTCGAGACGTATTCGCTATGTTACAAAAGACTTCGAACGGCTATCCCTACAGGCTTAGCAACTATTTTTCTCTTGATAAATACTGATGTCTGGATGGCCATACTGAAGCATGTAAGTAGTATAAGAATCATCACTATGGGTATGGGTAAGTCGTGGAAGTAGCAATTAGTGCTCTAGGTATGGCCTTAGTCTGATATGTAGTATAAGAATAGCTGTAATGGGTGTTGCTTTAGTCTACCATGTATGTAAGACGTAGAGACAGAGTTGGGATTACCGATTTCGGAGAGGGAGTTACGAAAATGCATCTACAAAATGGAAAAAAGCTTTTTGAGCCACCCCTGTCTCCTTGTTAGTAAATACCTTAATATCATCAAAATGCGGATGTTTTACCTACAGTTGTGAATGATTGTAAGTCACATGGTAGAGAGGGACAAACTTTAATCATTGAGTTAGCTGGGCATCCCTCTTAGACACTGAGACACTGGCCCTCTGCACCTTTCCCACTGTCCCAGAGTTTGCAAGCAGATAGTGACGTAATAGCTTTTGCAGCACGCTGCGAGTCTATGTAACTTCTCCCTAACCTAGGCAGCATATCTGGGCTCAGCTTGTGGTCCACTCTCAATAAGACTTACCACCATGACTAGGTATGACTATAATTTAATATGTAATAAGACAGATGACAGCCGCAAAGGGTCTCACCATGGACCATCATGTTAGGGGGATAACGATAAGCTACAGAACAACATTGTCCGGCTAAATAGTGACACTTACGCATGGCCTCTGCTAAGTCTCTACTTCTTGTGTTTCCGTATTATTCGTTAATCTATGGACTATTTTTAAAAAGGTCCAGAAGAGATTCTAAGTTTGTTGTGAATCACTGCCGCGTGCTAAGCCTTGTTCTGTTCTTGTCCCCAGTATTGACTTCTAGAACAATAGTGTCTGTGTCAAGTCAAGACAATGGGTTGCTGACTTTGCTGAATTTGAAGAATAGTTGACAGACTTTAATGTACGCATTTCTCCTCAATGTTCTAAGAGGATGTTCATTGTAATCGAAATGGTTCCTCCATGGCATTAGTTTATATACAGTAATAAGCAGGAATTACCTTGCATTAGGTATTACCTGACCAGAGCACTGACTGTCTGAGCAGATTCTCCCATTAATATATCTAACCTCATTAAAGGTCTTATCGCACTTTAGCAATATATTGGCTAATATGTCTTTCAGAGTATTTCAGAATAATACCTGTGTTGAAAGGTCCGGAATCCACAGACTAATGGAAAACCCTGTAGTTCATACGAATCATTTTCGAATAAAAAGAATTTCCATTTCAACTTGTTCTAATGCCTTCAGGCATTTTCACGGAAAATCATCAGCATAACCAGAGGCATCATTATGAAAAAGATCATTTCCATGAAAAAGGCTTTTGCCTGGAGGTATTTCCATGAATACCACGAGATATATGTTTTTCTGTATAAAGCTACCATCATCCCAATGGGTTTTTCATTTAAATTATAGTCATGCAGTTAGGTTTTGCTTAAGGTATTTCCATGGAAATTTTCCACATTTATGCATGCCTTTCCATGAAAATAGCTATCATGCCTAGGTATTTTCATGGAAATCATTTTCATGCATACATGTTTTTCAATGAGAAAGACTATTTCCTTACAGTTTTTTTTCATGAAAACTACCATCATGCCCATGGGTATTACCTTGGTAATCTTGATCATGCTTACTTATTTTCTCCATAATAACGAGCATTTTGCCGAAGGGTTTTTCCATGAAAAACAACTATTTGTATATACAATTTGTCCATGGAAAGTACTAAATTGCATGCTGGCCTTTTAGCGAAACCTATTGTGCATCGTTCTCTGGCAACGACGTTCTTGCCTAGATTTCCATGGAAGCTATCAACTTGCCACTCAGGTATTTCCATGGAAAATCACTGTCACTGCGTAAGGTATGAAGCTCTAGCATTCTCAAACATCGCTAATGTCTCTCGACCTGAGTCAGTGATGCCCATAGCAGCATGGTGTGAACACATGACTGAACTGCCTTCACAACCCACATTGCCTCGGGAAATCACACCTACACGAGTGCATGCACATGAATATATATATATATATATTTAAAACCTGTAATTGAAACATGCTCCGAAATTTTCCTCTCCGATTTTCCCCGGATCTTTTTCCCGAAAGAATCGGCAGGGGAATATGAAAGAAATACCAAGCTATGGTCCTAAATAATGCCTTGAGAGAGAGGGTCACAAATTGAACCGGTGCTGTTGCATAACACTGTGATGTACCTTGACTGGGAAGATGCTTAGTCAGTGATATCTGGAGGGACCCTTCACAATGTCTTCAGGGTAAAGCCCGCCTGCTGGCTATTGATTCAGACTAGACAGATAGAGGTCCCGGGAGACAAGCAATTTATACACAATGGAAACAGATTCACTGTATAATGGATTTACGGGCTACGCACAACAGATGCTCCGTGTATTGTGTTTAGAGGTTGCTACCTTGACTGATACTTTAGGGAGGATATCTGGAGACATCTATATTATATGTATGCCCTGTTGGTAATGTTTAACACTGAGATTTAGTGGGAAGGCTGTTGTAGAGGTATATACAGTAACACAAGGTAAGGTTGCTTCACTGACCGCGGGTAGGCGCTGCTGTCGCTGCTCTCACTGCTGCTGTAACTCCTACCACAGTGGTCCCAGTCAAACTGTCTCGTCCTTGGCGGCGTGGTCGGCCACAGCTCCGGGCGGGGCATCGTTTCCCGCCGGCGGCCCGTCATCCAGACTGGCCCGGCGGCCGTCACTCTCCACCCGTCCCCTCAGCCAGGTATCCAGCCAGACGACACCCGCTCCTCCACCTCACCGCCACAGCAATGATGGGTTCAGCCTGCCGCACGCCGGGTCGCAGCAGCAGTGGACGGGAGGCGCGAAGGACGCTGAATGGACGCGCTGCGTAGCGTCCGTCTGACCTGTTCCCGGCGTGTCCCAGCGACGACGGACGTCAACCAGCGAGGTGGCGGAGGTGGAGGAGGAGGGGGTGGTAAGGGTGTCCAGGGAGGGAGGGAGGGATAAGGACGGCTTATTGGCTGGGGATCCTCTCCATCCGTCTCCCACCTGCCCACGATCCTCGACTCCCGGCTTGTGGTGACGATGGGTGGTCGACTCGCCGACCCGCGACTGCAGCGAGCTGTGGGGATACAGAGTGAGATATTGAGTGATTTCCGATGGCTGTCTATTGACTATTTGTGGGTATTAGGATTGTAGTGGTGGGGGTTGTGGTGATGACCGTATTATTCCGATTGTAGGTATATATTTTATCTCACACCGGGTATCTTTTCCCGTAGACTTAACATTGGAAACTCGTATCCAACACCCGTTGAGTATTAAAGAAAATACTCAATAGGGGACTATGTCACAAACATTAGCCCATCAGTCAATGTGACGGGTGAGAAATTCAGAAACCGATTCAAGTTTAGGGTCGGACTCAATCCCATCTCGTTTGAATCGCTCCACAATTTATGTGCCTTTACCTTTTATTAACCATCGTATACAAAGTCCCCATTGAAAATGTATGGGGACTCAGTAAACCAACACCCATTGTATAAAATCTGCCAGATACCATAACTGTGGTATACGGATTCAAATCTGTGGTATACGGCCTCAAAACCATTGTATACGGGATGAATAGTCCCTTTGTGCTATAGAGCAAAGAAATAGGTCCTATTGCTATACCCTTTAATATGGCAATTACTGGGTTTAATTTATTCGAAATGATGGATAATAAAAACAACAAACGATTATTATGTGGATAGGCGGCTCTGTAAACCACTCGAGGTTGACGTCGTAATACACTCCCTAGCGATCGTGTATTACAACGCGTCAACCTCTCGTGGTTTACGGGCCCCTATCCACAAAACCATCGATTATTGTCTATGTAAATTACTATGTGATTCAAGCTCGATGGTATACGAGCTCTGTCGCTAAACTTTCATAGGTTTTCTCTACAGTATTCTGATTGTATTTTTTTTTATCTCCCTCCGGGTATTTTTCCCCATAGACCTAACATTGGGAATTTTTATCCAACGCCCGTTGAGTATTAACAAAATACCCAATGGGGTATTGTGTCACAAAGGTTTCCTCTATGATAATGATAATGCGATGGTGAGATTGTTTGAGTAATGCTGATGAGATTTTTTGCGGAGTTTATGATGGTGAAGCTGACCATTGTGCTTAGAGTTCTTCTAGCAGTGATTGGAGTGATTCTGCTTGAGGTGGCGGGAATGTCAATAATTGTGTTTGTGGGTTATTTTGCAGTGATTATGGTTGTGGGTTGGGGAAGTTGATTATTGTGGTTGTGGGTGTTATAATTGTAAAAGCAGTGATTCTAGTGGTGGAGATTATAATGATAATGGTCTTTATTGTTGTTATGGCTCCTATAGCACTGAAAGTGGTCATTGAAGTTGGTCATTTTTACATCAATGATGGTAGTGATTATGGTTATGGGAATTACAGTGTGCTTGCACGCGCTATATACATCACCTAGAGGTGAGTGCTCACATGAAGACTTCCAGCATACTGCATGAAAACTATTCCTTCACTATCTGGATGCTATTGACTGTGATATTGAGAGCAGCGCAGGGAGCCAGTGTTTCAGAATCTTAGAGATGACCATGCATGACCAATCACTCAAGACCAAAATAACTCAATACCCACTGGTGCTTGCAAACTATCCACAAGCTGAATATGTCCCAAACCTTTAAATTGTTATCATTTCAGTATTGCATGCTCATTCATCAATAAACATACCATTTGCTCAGTAGTAGTAGCTGTTATTTGGTCGTGGGCTTTATTGCAGTAGTAGCTGTTATTTGGTTATGCGCTTTACTGCAGGAGTAGCTGTTATTTAGTTATGGGCTTTATTGCAGTAGTACCTGTTATCTGGTTATGGGCTTTGTTGAAGTAGTAGCTGTGATTGTTGTTGTGACTTTCATACGGCTGATGCTGTTGATTGTCATTGTCATTCCTAAAAGGATGATAGTGTTGATTGTGGTTGTAGGTTTTAGGCCAGCAATTTCTGTGATTGTAATACTGATATTCATAGTGGTGATAATGGTGATTTTGGTCACTGTTGAGCGTGGGCCATACGTTCACATGTTCTACCTAATGATTAGAGGAGTAACATAGACTTTGAGCTTGCTGCCAAAAACTATTCCTTCACTGTCTGCGTGCTAAAACTGTAACATTGTAATGGGAGCAGAGTGCCAGTGTTTCAGGGTCTAAGAGGAGTGCTCATCTGACCATGACCAATCACTAGAGACCGAAATACCTCATAGTCATAGTATCTATCATATTCAAGTGATTGTGGCT
Organism: Alentia gelatinosa; assembly: GCA_950022655.1. Taxonomy (NCBI): domain Eukaryota; kingdom Metazoa; phylum Annelida; class Polychaeta; order Phyllodocida; family Polynoidae; genus Alentia; species Alentia gelatinosa. The sequence continues at coordinate 35,737,164 of OX465585.1, read as the reverse complement.
GTAGTAATTGCATCGATGTTCATAGTAATTGTGTTTATCAATTGTGTCTAAATCACATTGGGGACTATGGTCATCATTGATATATTAATCAAAGTGAGTATTGTGGTGCAAGTCATTGTATTAATCATAACGGTATTTGTGGTTACCCTTATTGCATTAATGATGACAGTCATTGTGATTATGTGTTCTTTAAATGTTATAGTGGTAATTGCGGGCACATCATTTGTAATACACCAGTGCCCGTCAGTCTTACAATTACAAACCTCTGCTCTGTATGTATAAATTATCCCATACACACTAGTATAACTGTGGAATGATGGATCGACCAGTCTGAGTATAAAATGTCCGATTTGAAGCTTTGAGGTGCGAAACGCCTGCTTTGAAGCGCGCAGAGGCCCTGTTTGCACGCTGCACGCTGATTGGTTAATTATGGACCTGATAAACCAGAATCTGACGTACTGAGTCTAAATTGCTTGAATAAGGTTGGCGTATGAAAACAATTTTTAGCAATAAAACTCAAAATACGAAACTACAGCTTGTAATGTCTCAGATAAGTGACATGTCAATCAGGTTGTCTGCTGAAAACAAATGAGCAATTCAGAGTGGAAATGAACTAGGTCGGTCTACCCAAATTCGACCTAGAATTTAGATTAGTTCATGGTGTATAATAAGGGAGAACGGACCAGGTGATTATTTCTCCTTGAAATGTAGGGATAGCATTGCTCCCGATATCGGATCGTGTCGTGTGGTGTCCACATTTTCATGTTGTATCGCTACATTTTACAACACCACATTTCCAGTGATAGATGAAAGGCTCATTAGATTTTAGATTGAGTGTAGATGGCGACATAGATATGATGCGATCCACAGAGAATCTGCAGCAACGGTTTCAACCTCGGGTCGCTATTCTGCATAGTTAATATGCGATCCGCAAAACGTAGCGCAACACCCCATGACATGTAATCTCGTAGACTCAAAAATACACCCCTCCCTCCTAACGGCCGGCGTCAGGGCAAGTATTTTCTGGTCAGTCAGTTCGTAGTAATTCACAGATTATATGCATAGTCAATTCATAGTGGCGTAATTATTGTATTTGTAGCGTTTATAGTGATGCTAGTTGTTATTCGGAATTGTGGTAGAGAGCTCTATGGTGGAGGTTGTCGGTAGTGGGTGGATGGTAATGGCACTTCCTGAAGGTCTAAATGGTGGGGACGGTGACGTTTGATTAGATCTCATTTATTCCTCGACTCATTTCCACAATCGCCCAACACCCTACATTAAAAGAATAAATCTCAGTGTGGACTATAGACTGAGATTTTACTGACTGCCCTTCCATTTTATCATCCTGACATTATAATCAATACTACATCACCAAAAGAAATTGCAAAGCCAGAAGAAGAATATGCAATCACTCGAATCCCCCACCGAATATATAGGACAATAGATCACTTGGCCATAGACGCTGGGTAGAACTCAACTGTTCAACTCCAATACTTCACACTATTAAGGATATCAGCTTTGTAAAGAACACATGTGTGATCAACGTCGAGGGATAGTCACATGTCGATTACTCAAGATTATGAAGTTAATTTCCATGTGAGATTAAATTTTCAGGTGGTTTTCATGCTGATTCTCATGTAGCAATTTTTCTCTAGAATTTCGCATCAGGATCCTTGGTGCGTATGTAAAACTGCACCTATTAGTGATATTACAATATTCATTGTTATAACTGCTGTACTTATATTATGAGTAGGCCATGCTTTTAGGTTTTCGATGTAAGGAACAATCACTGCATTGCTCTACAATACTTGTTTGTACTGCCATCATTAGTTGTGGGCTTAAAGGCTATATCACTCATCACATCTCATCACACGAATTTGTATTATGAAGTGTCGAAACAGTTTAGTTTGTATACAAGATGACTATGTATAAGAAAAAACCTCTTCGTATTGAACTAAAGTTCTACATGTTATAGCTACCCGACCTGAGGAACCGGGTGGAAGATCGGCCATTACCGAACACAGATATACTTGTATAGAAGTGTGCCCTAATAAAATCATAAAAAGAAAGGAGCGTTGTTCATGAGAAAATAATAATCATATTAATAATTTTTATAATCATAACAATAATAACCCCAAAATTAAAAAAAATACCCAAGTTGGCAAGGCTCTCTCCCACCACCTCCAGATGTCATGAGATTGGCAACCTTGATCTTTATTTCCTCAAACATTGTGGAGAATTCGGAAGTCACAGCTTGTACATGAGAGCATTTTTGGTAATGATGGATGGACTGATTATGAAATTGAATACAGGGTCATAGTCCGTTGGTGAATTATTCCAGAACCATTTGTCGACCTTGGATTGAGCTGGATTGAGCTGCTACTTGAAGTCTAGGAGGCTAATTCACATCTTGTCAGGTAGAAATGCAGGTTTCTAATTTGATAAATATGAACCAGTATCTGATGTGGTGTCTTTTTTTAGTATAATGCATTATTAAGGGAAAAAAACTAGTATAAGAATAAATAGAGCGAAAGACGTAATAATAAATGACGGCTTAAATTTTTTTTCTCCGATCTGCTCTAGTGATTTTGATTGGTCACTGACATCATAACATTCCTCAAACAGAGATGGTGAAGGTTATACCCTAACCACCACCGTCATCTCCCTCCCTCACACCTTCCGATACATGGCCCCACATCCTCACCCCACCCACACCATCTCCGCCCACATACCTAAAAGCCTTGCTTTGTGTCTAGTTGTAGTTCCTATAAGAGTCAATGTGAAGGCTTGTAGTGAGTGGCAAAGCACTCGTAGCATTCACTTATATTGTGGAGCGTGTTAGGGTCGGGGATGACTACATCCGGCTGAAGAAGAGAAGAGAAATACCTCACAAACATAACAAGGATCACAGAGCGCATGGAAAGCGTGATGCGAGAAGCAATGACACTGTGGAGGAGGGAGGCTGAGTAACCGTGTGGGGGTGTAGGAGTAGGCGTGCTGAGTAGAGCTCTGAAGTGTGGAGGTGTTGTGGGGGCAGCGAACGATTAGTAACCACCATGCTTATGTTTGTTGATGTGACTTTGTGTGGGAGTTAGCCGTTAATCACACAGCAGGCACCAACAATTCACTATAAATATGTGATGCATTTTTACTAGCGAATCCACTATCTTAACCGTCTTCAGGCAAGAATGCTTTATGGTTGTATGTCAGGGGGGTGAGAATAACTTTAGGCATTATGTCCCCAGAGGGCATCTGGGAAGTCTTGACAAAACCATAGTTCAGTAGCAACACTAAGAATAAAGGAATTAAGCATAGATATGGATATAGCCAACAATCCTTTTATTGGGCGGAGGTAGACTATTTATAACAATGATCATGTCAAATAATAGGTGAAATCATTGTGATTGCCTTAGGGCATTCACACCCACAGAGAGACAACGTAGACGTATTGAATATCAACGTCCTGGCCCCTGGAGCTAAAACAACCCAAGTCCCTATGATTACCTGGAAATAGAGAATCTCTACTTTTATTCCTTTTTTCATTGGTTTTATTAGGGTTTAGATATGTATTATTGTGTGCGTATCCAGGCTCTTTCGCCTTGTCCCTCTATATCTATGCAGTATTCATAGGTTGTAGGAGTAGACAGTTCAATATTTATCGGAAGTCACAGCTTGTACATGAGAGCAATTTTTGGTAATGATCTGATGGGATGGACTGATTATGAAATTGAATACAGGGTCATAGTCCGTTGGTGAATTATTCCAGAACCATTTGTCGACCTTGGATTGAGCTGGATTGAGCTGCTACTTGAAGTCTAGGAGACTAATTCACATCCGGTCAGGTAGAAATGCAGGTTTCTAATTTGATAAAAATGAACCATTATCTGATGTGTTGTCTTTTTTTTTTTTAGTATAATGCATTATTAAGGAAAAAAACTAGTATAAGAATAAATAGAGGGAAAGACGGTTTAAATTTTTTTCTCCGATCTGCTCTAGTGATTTTGATTGGTCACTGACATCATAACATGACGCCATGTTTTATATGACGCCACGTATTCCTTGACGGTCAAAGATAATTTATAGAAGTAACCTCCCCATATAAACAACACCATCGGTATACAGCAACCTCTGAGTAAACCATGTGCTGTTTGGGGAAAGAGGTATATCGACAAGTACATTTAGCTATGTGATTCACATTGCAGGTGTTGCAAGTTGAGTATAAAATGGTTTTGTTCTTTTATTCTATTCCGTGAAAGGCTGTATGGCCAACAGTTTATGATGGTTAATGATGTTGGTTTTCTGTAGCTTAACCCTTTTTCCACATGGTTAATTCGACTTTTTGTGTGGATGAGTTAAGTCATTATGGTTCGAGGCATCCTCTAAGCGTATTGGGTTTTATACTTCAAAAATCTTCAACGTCACCTTATTCAAAAAAGATACCTCTTGTCTAAAGCAAACGCACTTTACCAATGAAGACGCAAATCTTAACAGCACGGTAAATTTGAAAAGAAACAACCAATGAAAGTCGAGCACTAAATATAAATGCTGACGGTTCTGTATGAAAGCGCTGACAATGAATAACTTCCCGGATGTGACGCGTTCCTGGTTTTAGGTTCCATACTTCTACATGTCATGAATGATTTTGATATTTTATACATTTCATGGAAGTCCGATTGGTATAGCATTTTTTCATTATTTATGCCTTTTTATGTCATCCCATACAGATGTATCTCTTACTTCGTCTTCCAATTAGTAAATTTCACCACATTGTTGATGGTATAAACGGTTTCGTATAGATGTCGGTTGATGTTCTAGATGGGTGATTAATAGCTATCAAGAATAGCCCTTATGATAAAAGTAAACTCAGATGTCATATCGCCAATTATATTATGTCAAGGTATATAATTTAATAGAGTGCCGAAGGACCCACCATTGATACATGTGTTACTTTTTTTTAAACCCATGTATTTATTTGTGAGACTTCTACTTATAATTGGATACGACGCTTGTCAAATTCCCCGGGGGCAAACAGGTGGAAATGTTTTCTCTTTAATTGGTTCTGCAACATTAGGTTTATTTATGTGGAATTGTATTCATCCGTGCCAAATTGGCAATTTCTACAAACCATGGAGGATTCAGAGGCTACAGATGATTTGGACAAATTCCACATGGGAACAAGACTCTATCCAGGGTTTATGAATAAAAAAGCGATAGTCGAGGCTTCTATTTAAATGGCACATCCTTTACGACATAAAATTTAGCCAGAAATACAGACCATATAAAATCAAATCATATAGAATTACAATTGTCATATTTTATTTGACACAGGTCATGTAGGTAGATTTAATTTGATGAGTTGGACTAAACGATTAGATTTTCTCGTAGAAATCCAAATATGACTGGTCTACAGTGAGTCGCATTCAGAGCCCTTTAAGACGAAAGTGCTAAATAAATATCCTCAAATCTGACTACATACATAATATTGATTGGTTTCAGATACAACCACTTTTATCTGAAACCAGTCTATATTATATTTATCATCCACCTTTTCCTGTCCAGAGGCGCATCAATATTAGTTCATTTAGGTATGCAATACTTTTTCATATGCACTATTTTTCTGTATACGCCGGTCTTTGCAACTCGGAGCATACGGAGATATGTTGTATGCTCCAGGTATGGTGATACCCACTCCCTTTGTGTTTTCTATGGACGCTTTGTATTGGGTGGATGATGAAAATTCAAACATTGACGTACCTTATTCGGGACGTGAGCGTGGGCCGCAGAATCTGGAGATGGTTGGTGGAGCTCGTGCAACTCAGTCCTATAATAACTCCGTGACTCCCTCAGAGAGATTCTACAGTAAATAAATACAACCAGTGTCAACTCAAACGTGCCCTAACCCAGTGGAGACGACTGCATGGGAGCTCTCGACTCAGCGTTCACAGCAGCCTCTCAACACAAAGAAATGGGTGGGTGTTACACATCTACAAACAGGGATCCCCCAGTTGATACAAAGCCGTGTCCCGCACGCCCTTGTCGCCGTATGGCCCCGGGGGTCTGTAGAATATAGAGCTAGGTACACTAAAGTTATTGATCTCAGGCCTGGGTATATGAACACCACCTCATTGATTTTGAAGTCAGACGGGGCATGACATTTATATATTGGACATGTAGGTAAGGCGGGGTGGGTGTATCTGTGGGACCGGGAGTCGGGTGGTTGAGGAGGGGGGCCGTAGGGGAGTCGTCATGTGCGAAAGGCTTTGTTTGAATTCGATAAATTAATATTGTCGCATGCTTTTGTGAACATACTGGGGGATATTTTTAGCTTTTACCAGGGTATATAAATCATATATAAACATAGGTGTGTGGGTGTGTTGAGGTGAGCATGTATGTGTTTTTTTCTGGGTTTTCCCCCTTAGGATCATAATTCATCATCATACAATACCGCCTTCTTCCATCATGCCAATGACGTATTTCTTTCTAATAACTTGCTATCTGCAATCTGCTATTATTTGATATCATTACATACAAATGAACAATACTGTATGAGTGAAATATCTAAGCCCGTGTCAAATATCTTGTATTTGTGGGGAGATGTGTGTGTGTATGTATCTGTGTTTGGGTTTCCCATAATCTGCCTATTTCATTGCCCAGGCATTTTTGTCTCTACATTTTTGGTCTTACTCAGACTCTCTAAGAGTTAGATATAGGCTGTGGATATGGCGGTATTTATATTGTTCCCCTGACACAGTGCGGTAATACAGGACAGTCGTGTAATAAAAAGCAATGTGAAACGGAGAATTTGAAGGGGCGTGCGTCAGTGTCGCCATCTGTCGGCAGAGTTACCAAGCGGACGTCTGTAGGACGCCAGCAGTGAGGGTCAAGTGGGCAATATAACAATCACCGCGTCTTAATGAGACGTCTGCCACTGACGTCACCCCGCACAGTGCACGTATTCCTCTGACGTCGCGCACATACTACAAACATACCAGTGACGTTCACTCCCACACACCGCTCACAGATCACTGACGTCACCCCGCACATAGACTGGCTCCAGTCCCTGCATCCTATGGCTACCCTCCTCGTTGGGACACAGGGACTGGTACAATCAGTTAACCCATTCGCGGCGGGTACCTGAATCAGTCATATATATGTAGAGTCGGGTATTAGTGTCTATATACCGCTAGGGAACGGGTGGTCACAGGCCTATTATGGTAATTTGATCATGTGATCACCTGATATGCCATTTAATATTTAATATCATTTATAATTTCGATATGAATCTTTAATAAGATATTATACCTACCTTCTGGGAAAGTTTCATAATTATTGATGAATTTTTGTTTTTCTTATCACCATAAACAATAATTTTATAAATCTTTGAAAATGATGCCTTAAGGCATCACCCGATCTGGACTGGTGATGCCTTAAGGCATCACCCGATACTGTGTGGTGATTCCTCAAGGCATCACCCGCTGCTAATGGGTTAAGGTGTTGGATTTTTGGCGCTGAATAGCGCCAATATTTCCAACACTCTCCATATAGATATCCTGGCTTTTTATCAGTATATCTGATGGGAGATTGATACCCTCTCACTTTGATCTTAATCGAGTCACAGTCAGGAGTAGGCGAAATTTATTGCTATGATAACACAGGCGGCCAGGGAACTGGAGGAGGGAGGGGTTGGAGGAGGTGTAGGCTTACAGGGAGCGCCTTGGAGCCTTAAACAAGAGATTCTGTCCATATTCATAGTGGACAAGTCTTTTATTCATGGGCCAGTCAGAGAAGGATACATAATAAAATGAACTTTATTCTGATTGTTATTTATCATTCAATGAATATTCATAATCAACACAGATAATCGACGTCAACTTACACTGTACACATATATTTCTGACGTCAGCTGTCATAGTACACACAGATCAGTGACACCAACTCACACAGTGTACACAGACCTCAGACGTCAACGGACATACTGCACACACAACTATGACGTCACTGCACATACTACAGACATACTAGTAACACCCACACACTGCTCACAGACCACGGACGTCAACTCACACAGTACACACAGACTTCTGACGTCAGCTCTCACAGTCCACACAGACCAGTGACACAAACTCACACAGTGCACACAGACCTCTGACGTCAGCACACATATTACAGACATACGAGTGACGTTAACTCCCGCACACCACTCACAGACCACTGAGACCTCTATTATCAGCGTAAACAATGCGCACAGACTTCTGAGCTAAGAGCACACAATACACATAAACCTCTGCCTACATTCTATACACAAACCGGTGTATGCAGTCTAGTCTCAATAACTGTGTCAAGTTGATCTTTGGATATTTCAAAGAGTGACAACACTAATTAGTATAGTCAAGGAAACTTAACATGTTGATACACCTGTTTTAGTGCCAAAGCGCACTTAAATATCCTGGAGAACTAAAGAATTCGAGATGTTTTGGTTCACTGATCACTGCATTCTGAGAAGGGATATCCCAGTGTTTGGCATCAGGGTGTAGGGAAAGTCTGCTCTGAGTGCAGCGTCGTTAGAATGTGTGTGTGGGGGGGGGGGGGGGTGGGGGGCCGACTCCCCCCCCCCCTTGCTTCTTTGTTGGCCCTAAAAATGTCAGGAGCTACACGTTTTACTCAATCAAGGGTAGAAACAGTGGGAATCAGAACCCAAAGTACTGGCCTTTTTGCATTTGAAGATGTTAGTCTGATTTTGTAGTACTCTGGTCTACAGACTCGATCTATTCCTGTACCAGAAAAGATTGTCTTGAGTATTGCCTTTTCAGCATGAATCAATGAAGCTTTGGAAAAAGGTTAAAATCTGACTTTTTAGTATGTAGCAATGGCTAAACCTTGACTTTTCAACATGGACAAATGTCAAAGTCTGCCTTTTTAGCATGTATTAATGATGAAGTCTGAAGTTTTAGCATATAAAGGATGTGTTCCACTGAATAGAATTAGGACACCACCAGGCTTCCATCAAACATGGCTGATACCACTGGCTTGTAACAGGCAAAAAGTATTTAATCAGGTTTTGCCAGCCATTGGCTGTGCAGCTACTGTATGGTCGCTTCCAGCAAGCCATAAACTGCTCCACCACAATTATGTCTATAAATCTGCTCTGACAGCGGTTAACATATAAAATCAGGTCAGACATTTTTCATTCCCCCCCCCCCCCTCCACACACACACACACACACACTTTTAAAATGTTCTGACGCCCTTGGGGTGAGTGTGACATAGTATTGAGAATAACACAGGGTGCTTCCTAACAGGTCTGTGCTCCAGGTGAGGTTGAGACCCAAATGTTTGGATTGCCACATCCTGCATTTGTACCGCCTCTTTCTTCGTTTGCACTCACCCCCCAGGAAAGTATATAAGAAGCCAGATGGACACACAGAAGGCACTCTTTTTTTTTCTTTTTTTTTTTGATCATGTTTATTAGGGTTTCATCTCATACAGTGGTAAGGATGTCCGAGCTCGGTAGTACCGTTCTTCCGCTCGGTCCCTCAAGTTCAGAAGGGACAATCAGTGTAGTCATAATTATTGACTGAGCAGTTGACCATCAATACAAAAGTAGACCATGGTATGAGAAGTATGCGACAAGTTGTGTCTTTTTCGCTGTGTACACAAAAATGGGTGATGATGAGATGGGATGAAATGAGACAGTTACATAAATGTCTTGGTCAAATGGGTCATCTCTATGTCCCATAATAGATTAAATAGATGAACCATATTTCTTAAAGTCATTGGTTATCTTATATGTTGTTATATGGTCTATCTAATAAGGGCAGGTAGCCTTTAGATAGAATCATTACAGCAAAGAACCTCAGTGGTTGAAACACAAACCACTATATTTTATACAGCGGGTACCTGTGATAGTTGCAACACAAACTATCTGTCTAAGTATGGTAGTTGTAACACAATCTACCGTCATATTCTGTCCATATCTTTACATTAAGAATTATTTTAAGGTGGGGGTATAAGGGGGTTTAGGTGCACACTATTTAAATCAGGCATATGTATTTTAATCAGTTGCAACACAAACTGACTAGTCCATATAACATTTTGGGTAGTCCTTTTTGATTAATATTTTAAACTTATTTTTGTCCAAGATTGTGGTATATAATTCTTTTAAGTTATTCCAGGCTGAGATACTACGGCAGTAGAAAGAGGAGTTATATACAGCGTCTTTTAGTGGGGGTTGCATTAATCTAATACCATGTTTCCTTCTGAGAGGCAAGTTTCTGTAATCAACTATTGTAGGGTTCTTCGCTAGTTGAAAGGCATAGTTTAGAAGGTGTATATCTCTTCGTTGTTTAAGGTAGAATAATTTTGCCTTATTATGCATTTGCTGGGTAGTTAGGGTGGGGTTTGGTTCCAGCTTTACTTTTTAGATTATTCTTAAAATTTTGTTTTGCGTTCATTGTATCTCCTCTTCCATCGCCTGTGTATTATTATCGTAGATATAATCTGCATAGTCTAAGTACGGCAATATGGTGGTTTTATATATTTGTAATGCAGTATATTGGTCAATATATTTTCTGATCTTTGATAAGAGGTAAGTTTTGTGTTTAACTTTTATTAACATACAAGCTCTATGATCAATAAACTTGAGTTTGGAGTCGATTGTTAAGCCTAGGTATTTGAATTTTTTGACCTGCTCCAAAGGTTGGTCGTTTATTCTTAGCATAGGGGTATGAATATTTTTATTACGATTATAGCTCATCCACTGTGTCTTTTTCTCGTTTAGAGTTAATAAATTTTGACTACACCAGGAAGTAACAAGGGGGATGGTAATTTCCATTTGTTGTCTGGTTTTAGTAGTAATGACAGTGTCGTCAGCATATAGGACTGTGTCACAATTTTCTGTGTGTATGGGGGTCAGTATGTCGTTTATATAGATAACAAATAAGGTCGGTCCCAAGACCGAACCTTGTGGGACTCCGTATGATAAAGGTAAGGTAGAGGATAAATGTCCGTTGAGTTTGATTTGTTGCTTACGGTTAGATAGATAACTCGAAAACCAAGAACAAGTCATGTTGTCTAATCCAATATTATATAATTTGTGTAAGAGAATTTAATGGGATATGGTGTCGAATGCTTTACGGAAATCTAAGAATAGGGAGGTTGTATCATTGTCACTGTGGTTGGAATATATGTAGTTTAAGTATTTAGTTATTGCCGATATTGTAGATCTATTTTCCCGGAACCCATGTTGTGCGTCTATTAGTATGTCGTTATTTTCCAGGTATGTTTTTAACCGTTTATTAATGATTTTTTCTAATAACTTGCTTGGGAGAGGAAGTAAACTTATTGGCCTTAACTCATTTGCATATTTCGGTTAGCTTTTTTAGGGATAGGGGTTACTACTGCCTTTTTCCATTTGTCCGGGAATTTACAATAGAATATTGTAGAGTTTAGTAGGGTTAATATTTTGTCGGGCATTGTTTTAAAGGCTATTTTGAATATGAAGGATCTAATATTGGGTACAGATGAGGATTTATTAACGTCTATTTTTTTCATGGCTTCCAGCATTTCATTAACTGATATTGGTTCTCCAAATAGAGAAGTTTCGTCAAGTCTAGGGGGGTAAGGTAAACTAGGGGTAGCTGGGGGGATGAATTTAGATGCGAGTTTCTCGCCAATAGTTGCAACTTCACCCAGACACCGAGGCATCTACATCTCCAAAGCTGCTGAGAATTACCACCACTACAGTGAGAAGGCTGGAACCTCCATTGGACACTAGCATACACAAGAACAGCAGCCTATACTGAGGTTAGGACTTCTCCACAGGCTTCTATCACCCCAGCACTGGAGGTAACAGGGATTCTGGATTGATGACTGCTACCACCATATCCAACCACTTATGGATTATCTCTATCCACAAGTTAAGGAGACATTGGACAAGGAGTACCAGATGGACTAATAGACTGTATGTACAGCTGCAACTAAGAGGACTTATATCATATGAACTCCACAGAAGTGAATGCGATTTTATGTTGTTGAGAATTGTTATGTAATTGCTTACATTGTTATGATAGGTGTTATAGATACATATTTGTGTATGAATATCTGTTCCTCAAATTTCCAGGGGGGATAGCGAGATATTCAGCAATATTTCATTAATCAGAGGTGATCAGGGGTATCAATTGGGAGGACCTGGGACCTGTTTCAGTAGTTTTGTGACATGTCTAGATGGCTTCTGTGACACCATGCGGACAGATCACAAGATTGCAGTCGATGACACACGGAGTTTTACTCACTTCCCGTAGGAATTAAGCAATAACACTTTAACATGAGTAGGGGATACATTTAATCTATAATTGTTCCAAATATTAAGAAGATTGGCCACTTCGATCTTCTGATATTTGCTAGTCTTTTTCCGCTGTTGCCTGCACTTTTGGTGCTGCTGTTGATGTCTGTCTAGGACTAATGTCAAGAGACTACTGAAACAGGTCCCTGGTCCTCATTAGCCTCGAGGCACAGGTGGAAGCATTCATCAATACTGATCAGTTGTATATAGTGGAGCTCTGTGGAAGGTAGAGAAACACTCTCTTCAAACATATCTCACTCTTATAGCACTTCACTTTAATACACAGGTCTTGGGAAGTAAGTCTCTGTGTACGATGCACTTCTCAAAATAAGGACAGATGGCGCCACGTGTAGCGTGAAAAGTGGGTATTATACAGAGCGCGAGTCTCATTACCGTAATTAACAGGTCAAACCCTCATTAGTAAATGCGGATATTGGCACACAGGGGGAAACAGGTATTCATTCTAAGTGGACAAATCTATTTCCGGCACCTCAGGGTTCCTGGTCACGTGACGTATACATGGTTTACGCAGGCGCAGCTGGGACCGGAAGTAATAACATCCTACGTTCATGCAGTCGCACAGATTCTGTGTACAGAGTCAACTGGGATAAATCCCCTAGAGGACGAATGAATCAACACAAATCTCTTCTAATTTACGGTACCAGATTTTATACTTAGTAAATATAGATGTAGAAAGGTCAGGTAAACAGTATGTAATCTACGATTGCATGTAAGATTCATTGATTTAAATGAGTCCTAATTTGATTAAGTCCTGACCCTCCAGGCATCTTGTAATCGTTGGGAATGTTATTGACATAAATGTATTATGGTATATGAAAATACGATTCTCGTCCTAGGTCAAAATACTTTGTAAGAATGTCGTTATGATGTATCTCTACTGTCCGATCAGCAATTTTATCGTATGTTTTTACGTGTATTTACATCAAACCTATCCATGGTATAAGAAGAACCCAATGAAAATGTATGGGGACTCACGATCCATTATATAAAACTTGTCAGATACCATAACTGTGGTATACGGATTTAAATCTGTGGTATATAGCCTCACAGCTGTGGTATACGGGAAAATAGACCCTTTGCGATATAGAACAACAAAATAGTCCCTGTTGCATACAGGAGCCAAGATTAAAACGAATCTGATTTTGATTTTATCCTTCCCCTCTCTATGCTCTTACATTACTAAACAAAAGAATACAAACTCATCGGTCAACCTTAAATGCGTGCCAGATATCTATTTGGTGCTTGTCAGAGCTGTTATGCTTCGCTCCTAAGTTATTTACCTACACGGCAGTTGTCCGGTCTGCTCGAGGGACTATATGGTTCGCAATGGTTTCACTGCATTTATTCAAATCTTGTTGTAGGGAAGAGTACAAATAGTGTAACAGAAATGGCTTGCCATAGTCACTCCCCCTCATCCCCTCTCCATATATGGTCATGCCCACTCAGTGCTGCCCTCTACAACCCCTATATAGGGGCATCCTGAATCATTTCTGACTAGCATGGTCACAACTCACAGGTATTGGTACAACAGAAACGTTCTGATTTGTGCCAGTACTACAGACTTGTGACCTCTCCTCCCTGATTTCTATAGGTAAGTGTGCTGGTTCCATTATCATTGCTATAATTGTCTTATTATCACTGCTTATATTGTCACTTGAATACAGAGATCTATATTAATATATTCATGTGTTTTGTTCCTTTGTCTCCTCTGTACAGAACAGGCTAAGAACCCAAACTATTGTCTAAACTATTCTAGAACTATTTCGGCAGCTACCACTATAAATTCCCTCCCCTAAACCTGTTCTGTTACAACTGGTGGCAGCGGTGGGATAGCCATTATCTGGCTATTCTTACTTTTCTTTCAGTGCCTATTTACTCTGAGCACGTGGGGAGAGACTCAGGAAGCAGATCCTGCATTGTTCCTCAGTCCCCACGTGGTATACAGAGCTGGGCCCCCCCTCCACTCTCTCTTTATAGTTCGTTTGGATCTGGGTTATTCCTCTAGGCTGGAAAATCTTAGTTTTACTACTCTAGTGCTACATTAATGTCTTACATAAACATTTATTCAAAATTTGCCTTTTGAAATTAATTTTAATCTACTCACTCATTGTGTGTGGGAAAGGGTACAACTTCTATATAAATTCTACCGTATTGTATGAACACGTGGTGACAGGCTCAGAAACCTGAGTCTGCTTTGTCCATCAGTCCCCACGTGGTCTACATAGCTGGGTCCCCCACCTATCCATAGTTTGCTTGGAGCTAGGTTATTCTCTTAGACTGGGTAATTCATATAGTTCTTTTGCTTTTGATATAAGGACCCCAGAATTCATTCTAGAATTATCTATTTGGATTTTTCATTTATATTCTATATCGCTTTCTCTTGATCCATCTGTTATATCTTCCAAATTGGTCCCATATAAGGGCCTGGGCAAATATTATTATTAATATAAGACACGTTTCTGTCTCTTTTTATTGTGTTTTAACTCCACTCAATATAATTTTGGACAAACTGATATATATCCAGAGCACATGAACGCCTATTCTAGTCTCTGAGCACTCAGTGAGCTACTCAACACGTGGACCTGTCATCAGATTCTTTGCCCCAGTAGCTTAGTCTACTATAACCACGTGGCTTCTAAGTAATTCAACAGTCATTCCTACACCAGAGTGGTATCAGTGCTAAGTGATCTCTAAGTCATTTTCTACAAGGATCCGTACATGTTTCTTACAGGCGCTCTGTATATGTACATTACTGGTGATTTCATCTGATTAGTGTATTCAGTCCACAATCCTAATTTTATTAATGTTGGGATAGTGTCCACGTGATCTTCAGTATACAGCTCACTCTGTACTGAGGATAGGCTTAGATCTCATGCCTTTAACTTGGGTCTGTAAATCAACTCTACTACCGTTTTCCATTGTGTGTGAGAAAAAGGAGAAACTTATATACAAATTCTACTGCATTGTATAGGAAAACATGGCCTAAAAGTACAAGTAAGGTATATTCAGATTCCGTCTCAACAACCTGTAACTGCTCCAATTTTATATTTCTAAATTACTTCCAAAAGCTGGAGGAACAACGGGGGTTTGGTAAAATGTTTTAGTGTCTTCTATAAGGCTAGGCTTAAAAACTCTGAAATCAAAAGCAAAATCTTTGAATTGAAATTCTCTTCTGTCCTAGTCAGTGAGCACGTGGTCATCTCTTGTATATCCTGTTCAACTTTCAATGGTCACGATGTTGGGGTCATTCAAGTGTAATTCAAGTTCAGTTCCTCTTTCTTGAGAAACACATTGAGTCACTCAGGTTACACTCTCCCGCCACTGTTTCTTGGTAGGGCACCACGTGGCCCATTAATCAACACCCACAGGGACACTGCACGTGTCTCTCTGTCCTCACCACCCCTACCAACGCCACAGGGAGCTACACATCTCGTTCAGACTTAATATATGGGGATGTCCTTTGCAGCACTATTTCTCTATGGGCATATCACTGTATATCCCAGCGAGAAATCGACATAGGGACTTGGATCTAAAAAACGATTTTTAGTTTAAGACTTGGGACAGAGAACATTAGAGTATAGTATTATTAGAAAGGTAAACGACTGGATTGGGCGCTTATTGGGAGTATATAATTGACTTATAGTGAATCTTAACCTCTGGATGTAAACAATTTGTGTACCCTGGGTTGACGTTTGTGAGTCGGAACCATGACCCAATGATTGGAATAATTTCTTCGACACTTCAAATTATTTCAATTTTGTGCATGTAACTTTGTATAAACTATAGACAATAGATTGTCTAATTCTGAAACCCTGCCATACCAGGTTAGACAGGTTTTTCTCTGTTTTTGTTATTGTATGCTTTTTGAGATCTCTGTATTCATTTAGGCACTGGTATATTGTGGCAACTTGCTCTAATCAATATATCTGGTTTCTCCATACCTCACTTTAAGAAGGGAGGGGTACCAGATCTGGTATTTACCATACCCTGTCTGCATCTTTCTGTGGACTCCCTTATATTTATTCTTTTCAATATTATATCATCATATTGGTTGCCACAGTATCCCTGTGAAGTGATAATTCGTTGCTTTGGTGATTGGACCAGCACCTTACCTCTAAATATTTCAATAATTTGGTATCTAAAAAGAGAATACTTTGGAAATTCCATCCAGTAAATTACTGGATTATTAATTAACTCAGTATTTATCACAGCTTAATTGCTATATGAGATATTGATTCATCATTTGGCCTCTAAATATCATTGTTACTCCTGATTATTTTATTATCTATTCATTTATTTTGGCCTGATAAATATAGTGGTGAGGTCTTTGGCTTGTGTGGGAGGAAAAAGGTAAGATTACTACACACCCCACCTGGCTACACATATTGCTGACAGGAGAATATTTTGGGTTAAAGTTGACTTTAACTGAAACTATATTCATAAAAAGGTAAGTACTTTAACTCTTTCAATTTGTCAATTTTCTTCAAGTTCAAATAGTTTCTTCACTCACCCTGAAAATAGCACCACATAAGGTAAGAATTTGGTAAATCCCTTTTATTACAGCATTATCCTCTAGCCAAAATTAGCAATATGGCTAACACAAATGGAGAGGCCTATCAGACCAAGGATGAGTGGAGGGCGGAGGAACAATTGAGGATTGAGCATGGTTCCTCAAAGGGGGATGATGAGGAGGTGAACCCTCAAAGCAATGAACCCTCAAAGCAAATTCAAAAGAGTGGCCAGCAAAGGAGCACACAGAGTGATGCCCCAATCCACGGGGGTCACTGTGTGGATGATAGTGCATTGCTTGGTCGAATGATGGAAGCACTGACAATTTTCCTCAGTCAGCAAGCCAATTCCAAACCAAATCAAGATGTGCCCAGGGTGCCTGATTGTGATTGCAAATCAACTTCGGCAGATAGGCACCACAGGGGCATAATATCCAAGGGGATTTACTGCCCACGGGCCCCCAAGGATGAAGGGTCGGAATGGGGCGAGAAAACTAGTGGGTATTGTGACTACCAGATGGAGCAAGAGACTGGTGGATATGTCTCGCCACCCAGACAATTATCAGAATTTTCACCAGCCTCAAACCCTGCACAACGTCGATTCTCTCACAACCGCTCACCCTCTCCACATTACCAAACATTGGGGTATCATTCCGAACGAGAAGCACCCAGTAGACTATACCATTCCCCATCTCAACACGCAGACCGATGGCAATCACCCGAACGGAGGTCGCCAACTACTGCATGCCATCCCCCCAACCAACATTACGAGCGGAGATATCGATCCCCATCAGGTCGCATACCCCAATTACACAGGCGAAGGTCACCATCCCCGGAGTCATACCAAATGCAATACCGATCACCCCACCAGAAGTACTCTTCACCAACAGCACCCTCTTCTTGTTCCCGTGCACCTGGTGTGAGATCCACATCCCCAGTGACTGGTTTGTCTAACCGTCAGTCACTCCAACAGAGATCTCCATCATTGCAAAGACCATTGTCTCCCCTGCCAGGCTCAATGCAAGGGCTGTCTTATCCTGAAGCAAGACAGGAGAACAGGGGTACAAGAGGCCTTAGCGTAAAGCCAAGGGCATATGATGGAACAACACCCTGGGAAGAGTACCGGAATTACTTTAAGCGGCTGGCACGGGTTAGTCGCTGGGATTCCAGCATGATGTTGGACATGCTCTCTGTGCAGCTGACTGGAGATGCCCAACGATTCATTGATGATGAGCCTCAGCAGGTGATCGAGAGCTTTGCACAGCTGGATGCAGCTCTACAGAGGCGTTTTGGGGTGCAGCAACATGTAGAGCTGAATCAGGCAGCTCTAGAGGCCAGGACACGCAAGGCAGGGGAGAGCCTAGAGGCACTCGAACAAGACCTAAGGCGCCTTGTGAAGCTGGCCCATCCTGAACTCGATCCAAATGGGGTCGAGATAATTGGTGTGACCCACTTTAAGAGAGCCATTGGAGATAAACTGTCCAAGGCAGTCCATAACGCCAAAGCTAGACGTCTCAGTGAGGCTGTGAAAGCAGCAGCTCACAAGGAGGCTTGGAAACCAGAGGCAAAAGCAGTGCCGAAAGTTAGGTTCAGGGGTACTAGCCCTGATTCGCTCCCGGATAGGCTGTCAAGGAGAGATGAAGTCTGGTGTGTGGGATGTGGTGACGTAGGGCATTGGCTATACCAGTGTCATAAGACTAGAGCCCCTAGTCCCAAGCCACAACGAGGGTGCTATAACTGTGGGGATATTACCCATTTCCGTCGAGAGTGTCCCAGACCCAGGAGCTCAAGCCCAAATGATCGAAAATGCCATGCATGTGGAGGTTTGGGCCATTTTCAGCGTGACTGCCCACAAGCATCCAATAAGCAAGGTGGCCGAGGCAGGTCTCCATCTCCTCATCCAAGGACGCAGTATGACAATAATCATACAAAACACACAAGCCCACACAGAAGGAGTATGTCACCACGGGCTTACTCTCCTAATCGACCAGCGAATTCACCGTTACACACTGTCCCCTCCCCTACTGGCCATGACCAGGCCCATGTCAGAAACAACAGCTCTTGACAATCAGCAACACCAAGGCCCCATGAGATGCGTGTAATAGTTAACATCAGGACCCCTGTTGGAGATGAGTCTGTATCAGCCCTGATTGATACAGGTGCTGAGATGTCCTTCTTAGGACAAGACTTACTGGCACGTCTCCGACAGCTAGGGGCAGAACTAGACATACAAAGGTCTACCCACAAAGTATATGCAATCAATGGGACTCCAGTCAAAGTAGCATATAAAGTTGGATTGGAACTCCACACAAAGCTGGGGCCAACTTACCATCACTTCTTAACATCAGACATGGGACCAGAACTTGTGCTGGGTCACGACTTTTTGTCACGGTACCAGTGGGAGTGGAGTTGGGTTGACATGGACATCCGACTCCCTAGTGACATGGAACCTGGTGGAGGGCTACCCCTTCAACCAAGAGCAAGAACAGACCCTGACCTTTATCGGTTTGCAAACACCAGCTGTGAAGCACATGAAATGATAGAGCTCTCCAAACGGACAGCTGCTAACCTCAATGACGAGCAGGTGGAACAGGTCCATGGACTCTTGAGGGAATTTCGTCATATTTTTGCATGTGGTGATGAAAAACTTGGCCAGACACACTTAAAAGAGCATGAGATCTGGACTGGGGATGCTCGTCCCATAAAGATACCACCAAGAAGGGTCCCAATACACACTGAGGATCTTGTAAAAGCGGAACTCACTAAGTTGATTGACCAGGGAATAATAACACCATCAGAGAGTCCCTGGTCGGCACCTATCGTGATGGTAAAGAAAAAGGATGGCACTCCTCGCATGTGTGTAGACTACAGGCAGCTAAATGCTGTTACAGAAAAGGATGCATATCCACTACCCCACATAGATGACAACCTCTCCAAACTTGGTGGTGCAGGTTGGTTTGCTACTCTCGATCTTGCCAGTGGGTACTGGCAGGTTGGTGTCAAGGCAGAAGATCGGCATAAAACGGCATTCACAACCCCCTTTGGCCTTTATGAGTGGACTGTGATGCCTTTTGGCCTATGCAATGCCCCCTCAACTTTTGAAAGACTAATGGAGCATGTTCTGCGCAATGAGAAAGGCAAGGGAATCTTGTTGTATCTTGACGATGTGATTGTGTTCAGCTCCACATTTGAGGGTCTACTGGAGAGACTATCAACTGTCTTCACCCGTATAAGGGATGCTGGACTGAAGTTGAAGCCATCTAAATGTGAACTTTTCTGCAAGATAGTTCACTTTCTTGGGCATGTGGTCTCCCACGAAGGGGTGAGAACAGATCCTGCCAAGGTAGCTAAAGTACAGGCTTGGCCCATACCACAGACCAAAAGAGATGTTCGGGCCTTCATTGGCCTAACCAGTTACTACAGGAGGTTTGTAAAGGACTATGCCCTAATTGCAGAACCATTGCATCAGTTTTCAGGAAAAAATGCAATTTTTCAGTGGGGCCATGAACAAGATTTTGCATTTGGCAAGCTGAAAGAAGCCCTAACTTCTGGACCTATCCTAGGTTATCCTGGAAGAGAGGGATTGTATATACTTGACACTGATGCCAGCAACTGTGGAATCGGGTCAGTGCTCTCACAGGTACAGGATGGAGAGGAGAAAGTTCTCTCGTATGGCAGCCGGGTCCTGGATGATGCTGAACGAAATTACTGTGTGACTCGAAGAGAGCTTCTGGCAGTAGTGTACTTTACAGAGAAGTACCGACACTATCTGTATGGAAAGAAGTTTCTCATCCGTACTGATCATGCAGCATTGCGATGGCTTCTCCAGTCAAAGAACCCAGAGGGCCAATTAGCTCGTTGGGTTGAGAGGCTTGCCCCATTTAACTATGACATAGCCCACCGGCCTGGTAAGGACCATGGAAATGCAGACGCCCTGTCTAGGA
Source organism: Alentia gelatinosa (assembly GCA_950022655.1). NCBI lineage: Eukaryota > Metazoa > Annelida > Polychaeta > Phyllodocida > Polynoidae > Alentia > Alentia gelatinosa. Next base: position 35,716,352 of record OX465585.1, on the reverse strand, counting down.
TTCCATGCCCTTTCCCCTGTGCCCAATGTGGCCGAGAACATGAAGATCCAGCACCTGTTAAGAGGAAGCCACGTAGCAGATCCAGTCCTCCGGTAATGAACCGGACCAAGAACAGGAAAGATTCTGTCCAAGTAAAAACCCAGGCTGAAGGAGGCTTGCAGTTTCGGGCTGTCTCAACACGAAGAACCCTTGGGAGGCGTGGCCGTGGTCGTAAACGACACAAGGTTGAGGCAAAACCAATAGAGGTGATTGGAACAGCAGATGGGTGGAGCACTGAACAACTGCTGAAATGCCAGGAGGATGATCATGTTCTTGGTGTGGTTCGTGCTTGGGGTACAATGAGGCCCCTAAGGGATTGCATAACACATGAGGGGCCTGAAGTAAAATACTATTGGGCCCAGTTTGAGAGGATCTACAAAAATGAGCAGGGCTTATTGTGTTACTGCTGGAGAGATAAGGAAGGCCAGGATACAGAGAGGATCCTTCTGCCCCGCAGTAGAGTCCCTGCGCTCCTCACTCTTCTGCATGACCATCCCACAGCAGGACACATGGGCCAGGAACGCACACTCCAACGGGCCAGGCAATCAAAGTTCTTCTGGCGAACTTTGAGCCAAGATGTGCGCGAATGGTGTAGGCGCTGTGACCTATGTTTCAGGACAAAACATAGTAATAGACAGAATAAAGCTCCAATGAAAAGTATGCCTACTGGAGCCCCAATGGAAAGGGTAGCAATGGACATTCTTGGCCCTTTCCCCAAAACCGGAAACAACAATACTGTGATACTTGTGATCGCAGACTATTTCACCAAATGGGTAGAGCTCATCCCTCTACCAGATCAGCGTGCAGTCACAGTTGCTGAAGCTCTGTTTGAAACTATATTCTGTCGTTTTGGAGTGCCTGTTGAATTACTCACTGATCAGGGCCCAGACTTTACATCGGAGGTAGTGATGCAGCTTTGTCACCTTTTTCATGTAGATAAAGTGAGAACATCCCCCTACCATCCACAGACAGATGGCCAAGTGGAGAGAATGAACAGGACCATTCTACAGATGCTACGTCAATTAGTAAACCAACAACAGAATGACTGGGATGAGCATCTCCCAATAATTGCTATGGCGTACAGGTCAAGTGTACACTCATCCACAGGTTATACACCAAATAAGCTGATGTTAGGAAGAGAATGCTCACCCCCTTTTAACGTAATGGATGCAGCACCTGGCTGGGAACCAGGAAACTCTGGTTACCCCCAGTATGTGGAGACTCTGACCCAGAGGATGCAGGATTGCAATACTCTTGTAAAGAAACATCTGGGTGTGGCACAGAAAAGACAAAAGACTTACTATGACCGACGATCCCACGGGCACAGGTTCAAACGAGGAGATGTTGTCTGGGTATATTACCCAGTGCGCCAGAAAGGCTTGTCTCCAAAGCTACAAATGAGTTGGACTGGCCCTTTTGTGGTGACCATGGTCATAGGGAGCCTCAATGTTGAAGTCAGAGAAGGGCCTCGTTCTCGCCGCCGAGTACTCCATATTGACAAGTGTCAGTCTGTTAGGGGAGAGGTAGATACCACCTGGGTGGACGCTGTGCTCAAGGCGAGCCCAGAACTTGACAAAACCCTTGAGCAATAAACTAATTGTCCACATTTTCTTCCAGAATGCTGATCTAGTATTATACTCTTCAGTTGCTAGTGCAAATTTAATCATTGTCTAATCATTTAGTATCTAGCTCCTAATAAGCTTAGTTCATGGGAACAATGCTTAATATGCTCTACTATGTACCTTATATTACCCTAGGTTAAGACTGCTTATTCTTTTGATATTAATGACTTTATGGGTTTATTTATCCTAGATAGGAGTAGATACCATATTCTGCAGTCTACTATTTTAGACAGGCGTTTGATATTATATCTTATGGTTTACTGTATTCAAGATAGGAATAGATATTATGTACTATGATTTACTTCACCTTAATTAGGAATACTAACTGATGAATTGATACAAAGATATGCTGATGCCCTCATGCATCAAGACCGAGTCAAACTATAACTTCTTGTAATGTAGTTAACAATGAAAATCAAATGTGACTCAAGACATTCATGAAATGTCATTGTATGAAATTATTACTATTACTATAATTGTTTCCAAGCATTATTATAACTTGAAAAGATGCTTATTTTCATGTTTAGTTACTTCACATATCGATTGCCATGCATAGTTCTGTTCTTAAAACATATTACAAATGTTTAGTTTGTCAGTTATTGATTGATTGTTTTATGTATGAGAACTTATCTCCTGAGTAGATGTTTGAAAAAAAGAGGTGTTTCCCCTGTTTCCCCACAGCATGGTGACAGCCATCAACTAATTTTGGCAATATGTATTATACAGCATACTTGTCGTGTGACCTATCAGTACCTGGTGTATTTTGAACTGTGATGCCATCAGGATCGCCAAGAGACTCACTTCATCCTGGGACCCCAGTCTAATCAGCTGCAGACTATTGTAGACAGGGCGGGGAGTGTATGATGCCATCAGGACCTGCAGTCTTCCCTGTGACTACACCTTCAGGAAGTGCCATGTGCCTGCAGTCTACCAGTGACTACACATCCGTCATGCCAACATAGACTCTAGCAGAACCTCTTGCCCCTTCTCTCCTGTCACAATGGTTGCTGAACTTTCACCTTCCCTGCTGGCACTAGCTTGGCTGGGATTTGGAGAGGGCGTGGGCTTGTGAGGTTCTGCTGAACCAGTTCTTCATTTTGTCTTGGTGGACTAGGCAGTTCATCAGAGTAGTCCTGACCTCGGATTGCAGATGACGGGACGTCCTACACCATTATCATACATACTCTACGCTTCCACAGACCTGTACACTAACTGTTGGGTTCTGCCAGAACTTTTCATCATCAGTGCTGACAGTGGGTAAGCAGTATGTTCCAGTAGACCTGACCACCGCCTACAAAGATAGGATGTCCTACACTGTCATCTTGCATACTGCATCCAACGAACTTGTGCTAAATATTGGGTTCACTGAGACCCATTCATCATCTGTGCCAGCAGTATGCTAGATAGTTTGTTGTGGCAAACCTGACTACAGCCTATAGCGATATGATGTCCTGGGGCATCATCATGTGTATCCTGCACTCCAGTCGACCTGTACAATAATTGGTTCTGCTGGACAAGTTCATTGACATTCTTACACCATCATCATGAGTGCTGTATGGTCTCATAGACCTGCTGGTTGTCTGCCTGTTGCCTTGTTGTGGGGTGATCGAGGAAGTGTCTTATACAGATACATTAGTTTATATAATCGCATTTTAATCGTCATGCAATAATTAGTATACCTTACAATACTTAGGATTTTTGTCTATTGTGTAACACATTTATTGTTTTCTGATTATAAACTTGTTTGGTTGATTACAAATGATGTATTGCTACAAACTTAAATATATGAATGTACTCATAACTTTTATGGAGTTTATGTAAAGCATATGCTTATATATTTGTTTGGAACCAGTACCACTTAAAAAAAAAGGTCATCTTGCACTGTTATTACTGTTGTGTCTATGTATACATTTATGAACGAAAAAGTGTAATAATTGTTTGTCATATAGAACAAAGATTATTGATTGCTATTTTTGCTCAAAATCTGAGATATTGTTTTGCTTGAGGGCAAGCAGAGTTTAAGGAGGGGAGAGTGTAACAGAAATGGCTTGCCATAGTCACTCCCCCTCATCCCCTCTCCATATATGGTCATGCCCACTCAGTGCTGCCCTCTACAACCCCTATATAGGGGCATCCTGAATCATTTCTGACTAGCATGGTCACAACTCACAGGTATTGGTACAACAGAAACGTTCTGATTTGTGCCAGTACTACAGACTTGTGACCTCTCCTCCCTGATTTCTATAGGTAAGTGTGCTGGTTCCATTATCATTGCTATAATTGTCTTATTATCACTGCTTATATTGTCACTTGAATACAGAGATCTATATTAATATATTCATGTGTTTTGTTCCTTTGTCTCCTCTGTACAGAACAGGCTAAGAACCCAAACTATTGTCTAAACTATTCTAGAACTATTTCGGCAGCTACCACTATAAATTCCCTCCCCTAAACCTGTTCTGTTACAATAGCATAATCAGTTTTAAATTAACGTATAGAAGATGATTATGATCAATAAAACCGTTGTCAAGGCTCTATTTTGACGTCGCTAAACGCGTTACCATGTTACTCTTAAATGGACCACGAATCTGACGCCAATTAGATTTTGAAATTTATATGCCAGTTAGGTGGATATATGAAATAAAACATACCCAAATATCAGGAAGATTGGCCGCTGCGTTCCGCTGTTAGCGGTGCGGCTTTTCATCTTGTCATCGCATTGTCAAATGTGAATGGTCAGCGAAATAAGAAGATGACAGACTGAGATCCCGTAAGGCTGACTTGCATTTCAAATCCATTTACGAAGTGGTTAATGTTAAAAATAATATCAATGCGAGTAGTCCATACAGATCAGTGTATCCATCTCCTTCTAGTCACAGTAAGCATATCAGAAGTATTGCAGTTTAAATTGAATAATCCAACATGCTTTTAGCTCCACGTTGTGAGTCTGTCCAAGTCAGTCACCACATAAGCGTGACATTTACCTCAAGCTCGTCGTACTTCGTCACAAAATGTAGGCCGACGTCTTTCGAATAATGTAGTTCGTCAGTGGTTCGTCAAAAAATGTAAGCCGACGGTAGTTCGCTATATTGACTCTACACATACAAGCGGTATTTTGATACAAATAAACTTTTCATAACGAAGGGTGGTCTAGCTGTCAGCGAGTGTGCTTGGTATGGGCCACGGTCGATCCGTATTACCTTATCAGATATACTTCTATATTTGAGGGGATTACGGCCTTTCGTACATAAACCAGTCTTTATTGTATTTATCATTTACCTACACGATTACTAACAAGTACATTGCTATAAAACGTCTATCACAAGACATGTGTTGTTACAGATTTTGCGATAATGCCACAATTTTTTTTAATATTTATTTAATAATGTTTATATTGACATAAAGTATTCCCCTATTTGGTGATCTTCCATACAATAGTCATGGACAGTACACAGTTACAGGATCATACTCATACTAACGCCATACAATACATACTTGAAATCATTTGAGATAACTCAATCTATCTTATAAACCTTAGCTTATACAGCATCATTCAATTCATTTTTATGGCACATTTGGAGAGATCTCCACAGGAGATTTTTTGTGCTTCAGGTCTTAGTTTGTCCCAGAGCTGTGCACCTTTAAACAGAGGAGAGTTCAGATACTTATTACTGTTAGGTTTTTCAAATTTATTTTGACTTTTTCCGCATTTCTAGTAACTTTATATTCATTTATTAAACAATTATCATTATTTACAGTCCACCATCTTATGATGGGAAGGATATGTGCTGCTCTTCTGTGAGATAGCGATCTAATCTTACATCTTTCATACAAGTCGCTTTGTGTTACATCAGTTGCTTTCCTTATTCCTATAACAATTCTTTAACTAGTATTCATTAAAATTTATAATTTCTCTTGTTGTTGTTGGTTCAATAAATAATACAAAAAGTCAGAATATTCAATCACAGGTGGTAGCATATGTTTAACTAGTTTCAAAGCAGCACCCTCATTCAGACAATGTCGTATTTTTCTTACCCTGAAAAGTTTAAATTGAAATTCTCGTGACATTTTTTCATATTGCACGTACCATCAAGGATGGTGGTAATTCGGTGTAGCCTAACGCCATCTCGTTATTATTATATATTTAAAACAGGAAAAACTATTCCTCACTGAGAATTCTGATGGCGAATAAAATTACCATAACTGATTATGCATAATTAATTAAGATACCTATTTCGAAAAACTTGATGATTTTTTCTATTTTTCCTGAGTGATAAGAATCTTCTGTCGGTAGATTACAGGCGCCCTATACCTTATCGATGGGTACTCTGTCATTGGAGAATACTGTCTGAGGCTTTAAATAGTGACACAGGACGAGATTTTGAGTTTACTAACAATTATATAACCATGTTTGTAAGGACACACATTGGCTAAGTTTTCGTACCATTTCGGACCATTTCATCTCCAGTATATATACACCGTAAATAAGATTGTTGACGTCTGTTTACGCGCACGTAATGCCTCTACGTAATGGATTGAACTCCACCCGAGCTAACGTGGTGTAGCAAGCATTTGCTCTGGTGGCCAGTTTAGGATTCTGGTGAGCCGCAGTGGTTCAGAGGCGTTTCGGTAGATGGCCCTAGTGAGATGGTAACACTACACAATCTGTGATCTCTTGACTCTACACTGTCCGTGCTAACTAGCGATACAAATGTGGATACAAATTTGATACATTTACGTTTTTTTGCAGCAAATAACAGGAAATTGAATAATATGCATTTTGTTGCTGCGCCACCTGCTGGGATATCCATCCATGAGTCATCGTTCTCAGCAGTCTGCTGCCAGAGCTACACCACTTAATTAGCACTGTTTGAATCAAATCTGTGGACCCTTGACCCACCACCTTTAAGTGTGTGTTACCCTCCCAGCAGATGTTTCACGTGACCTGGACCCATGCTTGGAGAGTGTTATATTTCTTACTCTTTAAGCCATTTTAACATATTCTTGTTTCCTTCCGTGTGTATTTTAAAGTAGGTCTGTATCTGATGAAGGGGCTGCATACTTTTGGGGTGGGATGGTAACCCTTTTCATACATGAAAGGCAGTACACATCCAAGAAATATAAAGCATATAGCATTCAAGATATGAAGTTCAAGATCAGATGACTTTCTTGAAATAAAAGATGGAATATGATCTCTATTTCAGATACAAGTGACACAGTTCTTACAATTCCCTCAAGCTTATCTTTCAGTAATCAAGGGGAGATCCCTTCATACAGAGGAGTAAAGGAGAACAGGACCGAACAATAAAGGGATGGCACAGAGACAATAAAAAGAAATCGGTGCAAATGCAAGACGAGAATTTTGAATCTCAATATCAAAACTTCTTCTTAGTTCAATACTCCAGTGATGAATGGAAAGATGATTTTTGTGAGACAATTTAAGTCTATAAATGTAAAATTTTAATTGGACAAGAAGCAGATTATGAATTGGAGCTTTGGCTATTTTCAAAGGATTCCCAAATAGACAAAATCTGAGGATCTTGGTTCAATTCGTTGGACTCTTTTTAGCCAACTGAGAACACGTATCCCGGATAGCCTAACATTGGAACATTTAAGGAAGAAATGAAGGATATCAGCCCTTTTATTGTAGTATGAGGAAGAGGGGTCTACTAGAATTTTTTTATGACAAAAGTATTTATTTGTGGGAATGAGCTTATCTAATATTGTGAAATGCAAAGAGTGATATTTGGTTTCTCGCGTTGCTTTGTAAATATGAAAATATATATTGCCCCATTTTATAAGAGCAATGTTTCGAGCTCCCCAAAATATATTCCACTTCTTCTGTACTGTTTGGATTCTATAAATGTTTCTATGGAGAGTATTGTCAATTTGCTTATTATAGTGTTCGAGGATATCAGTATAATCATTAGCTATGTTTCCTATGATTAATGACAAAGGGTAAATCTAATTTGTTCAGAAGACATGGAATGGAGAAATGGAATGGCTTTTCTGAGCTTCCAGAGATGAAGAAAAGGTCTATGAACATTGAATTCATCCTTGATTCTAGTTACACTCATTAATCCATCACCTGTGATAATATCTCTTACATGAAGGATGCCTGCATTTGCCCACGTCGACCAATAAATTGGCCTTTTGTCAATTTGAATGTACATATTATGCCAAAATCCGTCATTCCGTTGTCCTATTTCACTTTCAGTAGTAGGGGTACAGTAATATAATTCAATCCATTATTTTAACAATTCTTGGTCGAAAGAGGAAATTAAAGGGATTTTTTAGATAAAAAGAAGATATAAATTAGGTCCCAGGTTCGATCTTTGAGGTACGCTGCATATCGTTTTTTTCCTCAGGTATTCTAGTGGTTTTTGTTTGTCGGTATCTGAGGGAGACAGATGTTTACGGGTAGCTCATCAAGGTAATAGATGTTGGAGGGTGAGCAGTGGGATCTACATAAACATGATGTATTACAGGTAGTTTTGCCATTGTGCCACTCTCATAATATAAGACATAGGCAACAACAGCAATATGAACATCAGTTTATTAGTTCATTTCAGATCATTTACGTACTTATATAGTTCAGTTATTTTATCCATCGCCATTCTATTCTTTATAAGCAACGCTCTCTTTATTTTGGTAAAATCTCAAAAGAACGAATGTTTCTCCATCAGTGTCTTATACACATTCCCCGACAAATGGTATATTTTCTTTCGGTTACTGTTAAAACGTAATGGTCAAGCGACCATAAGAAATTAAAAGATTGGATGACCACTACAAAACCCATTGAGGAAGGATGAGAAGACCGAGACCAGAAGAATGTAATCAATTGTGCGAATACGTTATTGCAAAACATCTCTTAAGGGATGAACTGAACAGCGAAAATAAATTTGTAAAAAAAAAAATCTTAACGTCTTAGAGTGTTACACTATCTTACAGATAGAATCCACTTGCTCCTTTTAATTGTTACCTACTAAAAGTAATAAGGAGTTCCTCAGCAGTTCTTGTTCCGAGGGTATAGGTTGCTTTTCTTTAACATGACAAGAGAATGGATTTATGCAAACAGCATGATCGGGATTCAGATGTTTATCAACCAATTCTGGAAATACTTGGGATTTTCCCAAGCAACAAAAAATATCCGGAATAAAATCATTTGCACACCCACATTGAGAACGCACCTCCAAATTGTTCCTTACAAAAGCATTGAGGGAACTTAGACTGGTTCCCTGTCTAAAGAAACGATAGGACAGCTAGTGGGATATTCTGAGCGACATTGAACTTTGCTTATCAAGCCTCTCTCTCTCTCTCACATAGGATCGCGATAATAACTTATTTACATTGGTACAAAATGAATGACAATATACAACAAATTAATGTCAACCTTTCACAATGTAAAAGATAACTTATGAAAGTGTTTCATTAACCCTTTACAAGCAGGGGTCTGTGGCAGACCCATGTTGGTGGGCACAGGTACCAGGGTCAGGTATAATGCTAGGGGGAGCCTATCATCCTCCAAACCCAGATTCGTTTTTTTTATGATGTAAAATGATACTTCAAACTTAATTTCTTCATTCCTTTTACCTAGAAATATTAGATATTATATCAGTAGAATATTATCTGCATGTTTCATGCTTATTGATCCATTATTTCTTGATAAAACAATAACGTCACAAATATTGTAAATGATGCCTCAAGGCATCATTCCCCCTATTCTGGGGAATGCTTCAAGGCATCATTCGCCCTACACTGGGGAATGCCTCAAGGTATCACTCGCCCTGAAAGGGTTACATATTGATCAGCACACTCAACCCAGCAGAATTAAAGGTTGACCACCACACTTAGCCCAGCGGTGGCCAGTCGGAACGAGGCTTAGTGCTAAACCTATGGGGGTTTTAGGCTAGACTTTTGTTTTTGTTTTCGTTTGTTACATTTGAAGTGTAGTTTACTATTATCGTCTCTGGATAACTCTGTCTCGAAGCTACGATGACAGTTGTTAAGTTTATCAAAAATATGGATAAAAAAGATTGGAGAATGACACATATAATCTCGAACCTACACAGTCAAAGTCCTGAGCGCCTATATCTGGAAATGATGTTTTGTAAACGGGTATCTGTGGTTTCAGCGGGTTCACTTTGGCTCCCTATTCTACCATTCTTTGACCATTACCCCGAGACTCATCACTTAAGGCTGTAGACAAAGGCAACATCAGCTACTCCTAATCCATTGACACAGAGTTCTGACGGCGTTGTGTGGTAGTCGAGGTGGGCCGTGCCACTGCTGTAACACGCACCGAAGAAGATGACGCCATACACAGAGTAACCCATGGACTTAGCTGCCATGGCGCAGATACTGATTATCTCCTCGTAGGACTCCGGTTTCCACTCTATTATCGTCATCCCTTCTCGGACGGTGAATATGAACACCCAGTCGTAGTTCTGGGTGAAGCAGCCCAGAGGCGTCACGTCCGGCGCTTCTGTATGTGAGAATTAAAGGTATATCGGTAAACTTAAAATTAAAATCCATAATATTTGTGTCCTAGAACACGTATCTTAAGCCCAATACATATTTGCGACTATCTCCCTTTTCGTTGTAAACGTCGCCGACTATGTTCTCTTTCGATATTTCCCCGGTACAACATCGTAAGGTGTGTATGTCTTGCGGCTACTTTCCTTGCGATCTTGCACCACCCACTTTACTTTACTTTACTAAAAAATGGACTACGTAATTTTCTACTTCCCAACAAAATGTTTCGCGATTTTTAAGGGACCACTCGTTTTGATATCAAAAGAACGCGAAATATCAACACGAAAAGATCGGCGATACCGATGAGTGATGGTCTGTTTCCTCTCGCCGAATCGAATGTTTAAGCCTGGTTTTCATTGGCTGACTATTTTGCACCGATCTCTAGTCAGGGACCACCGATAGATTTTTTGGTCGTTCCGACGCCAGATCAGTTAATGGAAATGAGACTTGCAGAAAATACTCACAGATTAATTTGTTCTAGATCATATAACAAGATCATCACCAACGAATTTTCTTTCAGAAAATCCATATGCAACTGGAGAATACAGGAGAAACAATGCATATAATGCAACCTAACCGATACATTGACACCGACATACACCAAGAGACTTTTTGGGCAACTTAAAAAATCTCTGCCGCTTTTTTTTCGTTCAATGGAAACGAGGTTTATGTGTTCGTCGCCGACCAACTTTTGGATTCATGATCCGCTTCCTTCCCGACAAAATCAAACCATTTTGAATCGATCGGCGGCGAATCGGTCAGAAAGTGGTGCGAACATTAAAAAAAAATCGGAACATAGATCAGTCGCCGACTCTTTTCTATTTTATATTTCCACGCACTTATGGATTAAGAGAAAACAGTTTAAAAATTCGTCAGTGTTGGCAACAAATGTATCGTGATGCAAAAGTCGGCAACTGGAAACAGGCCTATAACCTACTCATGCTGTAGACATCCATGCCACTTGCCGCTTCATACCAGACGCTACGGATGGGCGACATGCGCTTCAGGTGGCAGTCACTGGAAGCCTCGATCATGAAGCTCGTACACAGCTGAGTCTGCGCACAGAGGACAGAGCAGTAAGCGAGCCCCACGCGCTCTGCCGTGACCAGATGTGTCACCTCGTAGAATTTATCGTTGTGATTATGTCCAGCAGACGACAAATAAAACTTTTTCTCTTCCGTCGCCAGCGTTCCCGCCATGAGGGCTGCCTGCAGGGCGAGCAGTAAGACAGTGGCACAATGGGGAACGGTGTCAGACATGGTTGATGCTACTGTGTGCCTCCCTTGGTGGTAAGATGTCGACTACCGCGCGCGACCTGGGGAGGGGTTCTTTTGTACTCTCAGCGTCACCGTATGCAATACTTGTAGCAGCGATCAATCACTCATTAACCTACAGGCAGAATCAGGGTGATGTTTCCGGTCACGTAACCTGGTGCACACAACCTGTTTGTCAGTGGAAGTGGGCGATATTAGAGGCAGTTTATATAGAATAAGCAGTCGAAGAAATGATATATATATGTTGTATTTTAATGTTAAGTTGATCTATGATTTTCTGTACTTATGTATGGATATTTCTTTCCTAAGTATTTGACCATACGTTCAAGTCATTCCTATTTTAGAGTTGATATATTCACCAACACATCATTCACATGTGCTTTAAAACTATCCCCTGTTTTCATTTTCTGAGTGGGAAGATGCTCAGTGTCCACCAAGCGAGCTGAGTGAAATGGCAGGTTATTAAGTGAGCATTTAGCGGGACTGTTCACCAATCTAACGACGCACGTTGACGCACACAACATGCTTCCAAACGCAAATTGCCGCAATGGAAGGGAAGACTGCGTTGGGGGCATTGGACCAGGCTCTCCGATGCACCGTACGATGCACAAGTACTATGTGAAACCATAGTTATGGTGACAGTACGGGGTAGATTTATGAGTTGTTTCGGAGAAATTCGTTCTGAACGAGCCGGCACAGCGAGTTCAGAATGAATTTCTCCGAAACAACGAGTAAATCTACCCCGTACTGGCACCATCACTATGGTTTCATATTATTATATACCTTAATTCAGTCTTAATTCGCTAAAACTGACCGTAATTCGACGTCGGAGTGACTTGGCACAACTCTCAAACACGATGTGTACGTTTGCAGACACGCCGGATGTTGTTTAGCGGAAGTGATCACCGCGCAGGCGCGAATACATTATAGCGCCGCATAAATTAACGCAGGATCACCCTGCTATGCTCGATCGTCCCGTCGGACAGCTCTACTCGAGCGGTGCAGTGTATCACAGGGGTTTTGCATTTGTTGACATCGACGAGTCGCCCGCTCGGCCCGTGAACGTATCGAAATCGATATTTCTCGCATATCTAAGCTATCTAAAGTATATCACGTGGTTTGTTATCCTTTTCCACCTCGATGTTTGATTTGTTTTCACACTAACTCGCTCCGTGGTTACTGTACAATGCCACGGAACTCGCTAAGTGAAGCGATCTGCCATTTTTGAATCTTGCACCTAGAATTCTGTTGTTGGCCTCTCGGCCAATCAGATTGCGTTATTTTTTCAAAGCGTGCAGTCTGTCAGTCAAAGCGTGCAGGTGAGGCTCAAAGGATGCAGTCTGTCAGTCAAAGCGTGCAGTCTGTCAATACCCAAAGGCACCGGTACAAAGAATCACTGTGTACGATAACTGTACCCCTAGGAGCAGTATGTATTTACTCTGACTTTGTGCATAGGTATATAATAATAAGGACTATCTTTTCCTTTTATTTGCTTTATAGCACAAAGGGACTATTTCCCTATATAGCATGGTTTTTTAAAGGCCGTTTTCCATGTATCTGTATTCCACAGTTATGGTATCTGACAGGTTTTATATAATGGTTGGTGGTATACTGAGTCCCATACATTTCAATGGGGACATTGTATACGATGGGTAATAAAATGCTGTCGATGTGTACGGCGTATAACATTGAGGGCTGAACTTGGAAGCTACTGTTTCGATCGAGACCGACTTAGACAATATTAGCTTTATAGATCTAGTCTATATGTGATATGTTTAGTTAAAATATCATGCCTGTGCATATAGATACATAATTACGGACTAACAGGTTTATTGATTTAATACCAAAGGGCCTCTACTTTTATCTTCCATTAATTACTGAGGACGGTCATTCGACATACAAAATAAGTGCTTCAGACCAAATAAAGGAACAGATAAATAGTTTCCAAATATACCCTTTGATATTGTTACATTACAATATACCCATGCCATATGAACTAAATACGCACCGTTTCGCCATATAACGTAAAGATAGCGTACGGAAGAGTGTTCCGTATTTTGCCGTACGGAACACTCTTCCGTACGCTATTTTTCCGTTATATGGCGAAAGGTGCGTATTTTCCGTATCTTTCGTACGCGTCGACTGAAATATTATTTGTTAGGCTAAATAAAGTTAATTATTTTATCAATTTCGGATATATAGTAAATATAAAACAACCCACCATGCTTGAACAAGCCAGAAGCATAAATGCCTCGTTCCCTACGAACCGTAAAATATCATCTCGTTTTGTGTCTTGAATATCATTGTCAGGTCGTTTTATATAAGTATATTCTGATAGTCTTATTATCAAGATTGTTATTGTTGTTTACAACAGCAGTCCATCATAGCACATATGGAAGAGGAGAATGTCAACAGCCACAACCAATCAGAACCCTGCTTTTTTTCTACGTCATCATCCTCACAGATGGTGCTGCCCCCTACTGGCGGTGGGGTCACGTGTGCTTTGCGCGCCCTGAACAGGTTTTCCCACACACGCCCATGCCCCTTTTGCTGGCCCTACATTCACTGATTTACATAACCAAACATATCTACTAGAGGAATATCTGGGATTTTCCCACATACAGAAAATGCTTTACCTGGCAGTGAATGGGGGTTTCATATTTTCTATTTGTATGTTTCAGCGCTCAGATTTTGTGAAAACTATCCTGCCTGATATGACCAACCCGTCCTATTCATCGGTGTCCTCTCAGCTGACATTCAGGATAAAATAAAGTTTAAAATCACTCCCTTAAATAGAAGGGATGCTGTCACCCTTTGTATTCTACTCTCTGGGGAATAATGCTTATAAAGGTTGACGTCAAGGCCCACTGACGATAACTTGTACAATGGCCTTCCTCTTTACATTACTATAGAGATCGAATCATGCCGTGAAAATACCTTGGCTGTAGCTACGACGTGCGGAAACAGAAAAGCACGAATCGGTCAACCACTGTTGGCTACTTAAAGGCATATCGAACAATTTGGCTTGAAACTTAAAGCCCATGTCAATTTCCTGAAAATTTGATATGTGATCTCCATGTGTTGTGGAATACATATCTAACGTAAAATTCGGGGGTCACCGTGCTAGTTTTTTATTTATAGATCAATGGTGTGATAATTCTATGTTAGTGTGGTGGTCGCCGCCTGTCTAGCAGGTTGGATGACCCCAATCCGGAACGCTAGTTCCAGGCAGGATCCCACCCTACGCACTTACGTAGGTTGGTTCGGTTTTCGGTTAGTTTGCACAGACCTATTCACACATAACACAACAACGTCATTTAATAAACAAGGGTGTTTATTAATCACTTACTTCCCGGAAAGATCTGGAAGATCTTCCCCACAAGTACAGTACCCTAGCACATAGGTGCTAGGTAACGCTGGATAGGCTAATCCGGAGGATTAGCCTAACCACCAGGAAGGTTACAAGAACCCGCCTGCAAAGTGAGGGCCCAAGGATCCGTTCCGTAGAAGGGAAGCGCAAGGACAGCCTGTCGACCTACTGTGAACGCGGAGTATATATACTAAGCGTTACGTAATCCCGGTCTCCGCCGCGCCACTCTCGTGTGCGGCGTTGTCCGGAATCACTGCACAATAAGGATCGGCATATCGCGCCACCTTCCGTGAAACAAACGAACACCAAAATCTTTCTTCCAGTGCATTTTGTAAATCGAGCAAATGTAATGGGCCTATTTTACCTATTAGGATTGGAAAAACTGGACAAATCGTTAAATTTACTCAAGTAAAATTAGAATGAATCCCCCCCAAAAGTTTGACTAATATTTTACATTATTCAAAACGCATGAGGTGGTGCCACTGTGGATTTAAGGATATGCCTTTAATGGACATTATCAACCTGTTAGCAGTTATAGCTCAAAAACAGTCCATTCTATTGAGCGACTAAAAGCAACACATGATATTAATGTAGAGTAATGATTCTGCAAACACCTTGACACAAAGAAAGTTGCGCCCTGTTGATATTGAACCGGGACCGCTCGATATCTATACAGAATGCTAGCCTTCACACAACATGGCACTCGCATGTCACTCAATAGTGCCTTACATAACAGAATAATTTACATGAATCACTCAGAGATGGGGCTTCGAGGCAATGTTTTAACATACTCTACTAAGTTTTAGGTTATTTGAAATCCAGAGGATTGGCGTGATCGTCACGAACAACTTTCTTCTCTGCTATTGCGCAAGTTAATGCATCATCTTGGATCATTACGCATTCCAATCTTTCTTCCAGTGCATTTTGCTATTGGAAAGCAAAAAAGAGGCCATAGAATACATGTTTGGTATAATAAGATGTCTAGATAAAGGGTTCAGAATTATCAATATAAGATATTCCTTTCCTAGGTAATACACGAACAACCTATTATATCTAGGAGGATATATTCATTTGTTGACTAGTTTATCATTCTATAGCGCCTCTAGATTATATATTCAATCTCAAATACATAATCATAGAGTAAAAAGTTAAAAATTCGGTATTAAATGATGATTCCTACAAGCTGGTAGCACCATTGGCTCAATGGGACTATATCAAAACATCTTAACGAGATATTTAGATAAATATTGGAACCATGGCTAACAGACAGGCTAATGGAACAAATATTATACAATAACAGACTGTTACAAAAGCAAAGCAAAATAACACTAAAACTAATAGAGATAATGCAAGAAAAGCAAGAAATCTAACAAAACAAGTAAACCAAACAAGGCAGACAAAACTATATAAAAGCAACATTGGAAAACAGCAGTAAAGACCACAGCACATTTTCGCCAATAATCAAATCAATACTGCCAGGACACAACCGAACAAATAGCAAAGGATACACACATTTTCTTGATGATGGGACTGGAAATGTGGTCCCTTCAGAAGGAATACCAAATGCTATAAGTAGATATTTTAAACAAATGGGCAGCCGAAAGGACACCACCTTGGGAATTTTATGCACTGCACGAAACTAACCACTTTATATATAAAAGCACCCGGCGCATTTGCCCCGGCCGCCCGGCCCAGCCCTGGCCCAGAGCTTGAGATCATAGACAATGGTCAAATATACCAACACACACAGGCCTTGGGTCGCAGAGGGGGAACAGGGCTTCCTTTTTTATTTCCTATTTGTACACATAAACGTAAGACGCGTCCGTATACAAAAGGAAACAGTCCTGTATACGCTTCATACGCTGGTGTGCATTATAGGCGTATACAAATGCAAACAAGTCTATATTCAGCCGATATGTGCGCTAGGAAAATACTAGTGGTTTTCGTGCAGTGATGGCAATGGAGCAATTGAAGAAATGCCACCTTTCGCTGTTGACGATTAAGATCTATTAAAACATTTTAAAGAAATTTGGTTAACAAAAGCATCTGCAGTGGAAGGTATACTTACAAAAATTAGGAGGTCATGCTCTTCCATTATAAATGGAAATAGCATTAGCTCCTATTTGATGTATCAATTTGTACATATGGAAGCATAATGCTAAATACGTCGTCGCAGACAGACTGTGCATAGCCGCCTACTGCTAATCTGGGGAACTAACATGCTCTGCATGATCAATACGTCGAAGTTGACGTAAATAATGCAATGTGCTCGGATGTCACTTTCCACGCAGATTCTTGGTTGTGCTGCTCTCGAGTATGCCGTTGTTTTGCGTCCAGGCTAGCATGAGTGTACGTTGGGCCCCATACTGGCCACTATTCTCTCTGGTGCACGGTGGGATAGAGATGGTGCTTTGTGGAATGATCAGCACAATGATATAAAACGTGACAATGTTTTTAATTTGCAAATTGTGTCATCAGTACTGTTTTTCAATACAACCCTCATATTGGTGTTTTACAGAATATTACGTTCAGCTTTTACTTGATAACAAAATCAAGTGAAATGGCCGGCGGGAGGAAAATCATTATTTTAATCGTTTTTCAGATGTTTAATATTGTATGTAAAGAAGACAATTTGTTGAATGTAGTTTCCACCAATTATAATCTAGATTTTCCATCTAGAAGAACCGTGTGTGTGTGAAATATAAAAATGTTACCACCAACTTGAACTTATTCCCTGGGCAATATAAGTGTCCTCTTGTAGCTACAGTTCAGATGAATACAGTGATGTCCTATTGCTGAATTCTGTTAACTCGATATGGACACATGCAATCCTATTATTTGCAGTGAGAAATTCCCACAAAGACTTCTCAACTAACTTTTCTTAACGTTTGAGACAAAAATTTGGGTTCTTGAACACCAGCAGAAATACCCTCTTGACTCCCTGCTATCCTATTTCATTAAGTGCGTGTTCATATATGCGATCTGCCATCGAGCTTCTTTGCCAGAACCCTGTGTTAATATTTATAGTGCTTTACAGCGTAAAGGGGGGCGTCCACCAACCACGACAAGGCTACGACAATGGCTTTCTGACTAGGTCCACGACAGGCCTACGATTGGAAGGCCTGTCGTAGCCTTGTCGTGGTTGGTGGACCCTAGTTCCCGACAAGAGGCTACAACAAGGCAACGACAGGCTGCGACATGAAGCTTGTTGGGGGCCTGTCGGGGGCCTTCCGACAAGGCTACAACAATATCGAACATGTTCGATTTTTGCCATGACAGGAGCCTTGTTGTGGAGTGTTGTGGTTTCCTCGATATCACTGTTGTAATGTGTCGGGACCATCAACGCCTATTTTACCGCAACCAGCGACGTCTATGATACGCCCGACACCGCTGTCGCTGAGCTCCCTTCCTCAGAACAAGGCTGCGACAAGGCGCCGATAGGAACTTTCTTGTCGGCTCTTGTTGTAGCCTTGTCGTGGTGGGTGGACGCCCCCCTTAAAGCCACAGCGTTAGGATTTGGAGGAACCATTCCATGCCTAGTTCCTCTACTGCTGAGTGCGACTATTATGGTGTGATTGTGGTGTTCTCTATTTCCTTTTTTTACGAGGGGGGTGGGTTATCTATTTATTCAAATATATTCCTGGCTGGAGAGGTCTTCCAGAGGCGTTACATTTAAGCAATAGAAGTTATCATTCTGGATATTTAGGTATACACAATAATATTACAGGAAAATCAAGAGCAGTGCTGTGAAAAATGAATGAGATGATGGTTACTTATTCTCTGAACGCCCTATGTGCCATGGTCAATCAGAGCCACCTCACGACCATACCGAGAACCAATAACACAGGTATGAGACCCATCCTTAAAGTTGTATTTTCAATTCTTTGCGTTAGCTGTTTACCAATGGTGGCGGCAAACTAGCATAATAATGGTGGTATATACACAAATATTGGACCTATATGTGGGCGATTGTATCCTGTGAGATACAGTGGGAGACAGGGGATACAGGAAACATGGCCCAGTGGGGTTGTGTACACTTGGCCTTGTGCTTCTCAAAGCCTGGGGACTGTTGACACTTATGGACGCCCTTCCGTCGGCTAGGACTTCATCTCACGCCTGGCACAAGTTTAGCCAAAGGAATAACATCAAAAAATTATATGCAGTGATTACTCAGGTAAGTGACAATACAACGCCATGGTCATGGCGGACTATTGTGAAATGACATCACAAGCGATTGGCCAATCAGCAGCCAGTAGAAGGCAGGCAAGGCATCAACATGGGGAACATCTGACTGCAATTTGTCGGCGACAAAGTTACATCTCCATGGGGATGATTTTCTTATCTTAGGCAAATTGCTGGAGGGGGTTACTACACTGATCGACTCCCTTATGATGGCTAGCCCAAGAGAAAGTGCTGTTCCTTTGTCGCAGAGAAAAAAACATTCAAGTTCCAAAATCGTACAGTGTGTTATTTGGGAATATTACCAGGGGTCCAGCAGGTAAGCCCTGGCGGTCCTTGGTGCAAAGCCCTTAGAAGGACTTTGGTCTTATACATGATTCAATCTGTATCAAGGATTTTTTCTAGGGAATAGGGTGATCGGGTAGAACGGTGGGGGTGGGGGCAAATTATCTCTACATACCCAGGAGGCAAAGTACCCCAAAGAGCTTGGCATTTAGAGGTTTTTTAGGTGATATACTGTAGTTGCTTTGCTGAATGACACTGTAAAATGGTATATAGATGCATGTGCATTTTAGAGGGAATTCACACTTGGTACTACCTTACTCCCCTATGTATGTGCCCCCTGCCCCCAAATAGATGTCGGTGTAGGTGACAACTTTTTGACTACAAAAGATGGAAAAATAATCCAAAAAAGTGAGTTTACAGAATTTCCAGTCGGAACAGATCTCCCCTGGGCCGTGCCCCTCTCCCTCCGGATACGCCCCGAAGCAAACGAGCTTGAATATATTACTAAACGATAAGCCTCGGATAAGGTCTTTTTAGCCTCTACTTTCGTCAACATATGTTATCTAACAGGCCCCAGGGGTAGAATCTCAGACGGAGCGCGTCCTCCTGCTCACTATGTGCAGTGGAGCGGAACGGGCGTGCGCAGTTTACACAGGACGGGATTTTTCGTTCTTTGGATCATGATCTCT
Source organism: Alentia gelatinosa (assembly GCA_950022655.1). NCBI lineage: Eukaryota > Metazoa > Annelida > Polychaeta > Phyllodocida > Polynoidae > Alentia > Alentia gelatinosa. Next base: position 35,696,359 of record OX465585.1, on the reverse strand, counting down.
GCGCTGAAAAGACGCGGATTTACGCGGGCAAACAAGCGGCACCACGCCGGCACAGTTCCGGGATAAGCGCGGGGTTCCCAGGCCCGAGTCTGACAATTACAATGCCGCACCACAGAGAGGGAGCGGGCAACGAGGGACTGAGGGAGGGAGGGGGTGAAGTAGGGAGGTGGAGGGAAGGTGCAATATAGGCGTGAAGTTATTTCTCAACATCGGTCTCATGTAGATGACCTCAAACCAGAGACCTGAGAACTGATTTGTTGTTTTAAGTGGGATCCCAGCATTCTTGTATTATTATCTCCCATAGTTTTTACAGAGACGAATTTCAATTCATCGCTGTCAGTTATGGAGGGATTCAGGAACCAGGTTATGGCATGTCATGTTAATAAAGGCAATTCTAATATGAACAGTTATATGTAGATTGACTTCAGGAGAGGACTCTAGGGTGGCTTTTGGCCACGATACTGACCACCAGACCAGGGACCTGTTTCACTAGTTTCGTGACATGTCCGTGACACCATACAGACATTGGGGTTGTCTAGTTTCGTGACAACACAAGTAGCTGCCCTTAGGAAAAGACAGACCTCAGACATAAGAATTAGACAAATCTGCACATCATGGACCTGTTTCACTAGTTTCGTGACAAAAGTGGCACCAACAGTGCAAGCAAGAACAGACAAAACGAAGTCTAATGTCTGGTTCTTATGAAATCGGACAAACCGGACACGCCATCTAGACATGTCACCAAACTAGTGAAACAGGTCCCAGATGTGTTAGGAATATCTTATGACGGGGCATGTGGTGAATCCGAAGTATGACTGCACAACTGACCAGGTAAGTGATTTGAACCACAGAAATTCGCGCATTTTTGCTGCGTTTCCGGTTTTGAAACCGTCCTCATTGGGTGAGGCTGTGGTTGTCTTTGGTTACATGTATACACTGTTGGTTGGGGGATTTGGTTGGTTGAACGGAGGGGTGTGTTCTCTCTGTTCGACCTTCACCTTGTGGCCACTGTTATGGTGGTCTTGTAGGTTGTGTTTCCCCTTCCCAACTTGATTTATCTGTGCAGTTTCGCCATCATCTGGCTCATCAGATACATTTCGGATCTATGTGGGTAGGTGTATGTGTTATCCTACTTCTGTGTGTGTTTATTGTCATGCCTGTTGTCTATGTTGGCATTTTTGTGTGTTGTTTATGTGGGTGTGGGGGGTTGTTTCCTTCACACTCAGTGGGCAGTTGTCATGTTTTGTATGTTCACTGTCCATATGGTGTACCTGGTCATCGTGCGAGTCTGGATTGGGAGACTTGTGAAATGTTTATTTCAAATTTTCTAGATTGTTGGTAGTGGATAAAGATCCGTTCCCCAATTACACTAAACAATTTTTGACGTGGCTGTGTTTGTCTCTCATCCATATTTGTTGTCCATTGTATTCAGACCATAAGGTGCTACAGTTTGTAGTCGATGGATCCAATTATGCTCGATAGTGTTTCTGAGTGTTTTTGCTCTGTCACTTTCGGGGTGCTCGTATATGAAGTCTAATATGTAGACCTTCATGTCTGAGGTGCCCTCATGTAGGGTGTTGTTGAAGTGGTACCCGATGTCCGAGTCCTTTTTTGTTTTCACAGAGTACATGTGTTCACGGATTCTCTCTTTTATTTTCCGTTTGGTTTGACCAACATATCTGATGTTGCATTTTTTGCATTCTATGCAGTAGATTACATTTGAGCTATTGCATGTTATATTCTTTTTGCATTCCATTTTTCGGCTTTTTTGGGTGATAGTTCCCGAGCTGTCAAGTGTTTGGCAGTATTTGCAGTTTGATTTTTTGCACTTGTTTAGAGTGTTGGTTCTGCTCTCGCCTTTTAGGGGTTCATCTGGGTTGTAATTCAGCCTTGAACTCACTATGTGGTCACGTACATTTTTCGGGCGGCGGTATCCCATCATGAGATCAGCCCGGTGTATGTGTTTGGTTGTTGCTGATTTGCCCAGGGTGTCCCAGTTTTTTCTGACAGCTGTTTGGACATGTTTTTTGCCCGGTCTGAAAGTCGTTGTGAGAAAAATTCTATCCAATTTTTCGTCTCTTTTTGGTTTGGGTTTCAGAAGGTCAGTTCTGTTCTTTTTTGCTACCTTTTCCTTTGCCTCATTGATAAGGTCTAACGGGTATCCTCTTTCTAAGAAATCTGCAGTTTTCTTTTTTGCATGTTTTTCGTAGTCATCTGTTTTTTGAGTGATCCTTTTAATTCGGAGGAATTGGCTCTCCGGTAGGCTACGTTTGCAGCTCGGTGGGTGGGCCGATTCGTACCTGAGGTATGAGTTTGTATCCGTGGGTTTCATATACAGGTCTGTGTATAGTTTCCCATCTACATCTTTTTTCACCCAGGTGTCAAGGAAATTTATTTTCTCTCTAGACCATTCGGCTGTGAATTTGATGCTGTGGTGAAGTTTGTTGTTTGACTCTAACCACTTTTTTAGATCGTTTTCTCCATGCTCCCAGATGAAGAAAATGTCATCTATGTATCGGTACCATGTTTTTGGTTTTTTTCCTGTTTTTCCCAGGATTTCTGTTTCTATTTTCTCCATGAAGAGGTTTGCAAAAGAGGGGGCTACTCTGGTCCCCATTGCTGTGCCACTTTTTTGGAGGTAGTTTGTGCCATTGAACTGGAAATTGTTTTTCTTTAGGACTGTTTCTAATGCTTTACATAGGTATTCATTGGATGGTTTTTCCAGGTGATTTCTGCATTTGTTCAGTTTTTCCTGTATTACCTCGATACCTTCGTCCGTGGGGATATTGGTGTATAGAGAGGTGACATCCATTGTCCCTATGATGCTGTCTTTTTCCAGTTTTTCAATCTTTTCGATTTTGTTGATGAAATCAGTCGTGTCTTTCACATATGATTTCATTTTTGATACATGCGGTTTCAGAAAAACGTCTACCAATGCGGAGATGCGCTCGGTAGGACAGTCGTTTGCCGATACGATTGGTCTCCCCGGGGGGGGCAGAATATTCTTGTGAATCTTAGGTAGGAAGTATACTTGTGGGGTTCTTGGTTTCATTACCAATATTGTTTTTGCCATTTTCTTGGTTATGTCTCCATTTTCCACCATTTCCTCTACCAGCTGTTCCACTACTTCTGTGTGTTGTTTAGTTGGATCTTTGTCTAGTTTTTCATATGTGTTTTCATCCCCTAGTTGTCTATGTGCTTCTTTGATGTAGTCTTTTGTGTTTTGTACTACAATTGCTCCCCCTTTGTCCGCAGGAAATATTACTATCTCCTTGTTGCGTTTTAGGTCTCTGAGGGCATCTTTTTCTGTCCTTTTCACATTCTGATTGTTGTTTCTTTTAATACTACTCTTAGTAATATCGGTTTCGGTATTGCTTATGAAAGTCTCGAGATTAGTGGAACCAGGTGGTGGTTTCCATTGACTTTGTTTTTTCATTTTGATGAAATCTATGGTGTTGCCATATGGGCTTATTTTGGTTAGAACATTTTCTAGTGGTAGGCTACCGATTTTTTTGTTTTTTGTTTTTTCAGAATCAATTTTAGCCATGAATTGTTTGGTTCTAAGCCTGTTCGAGAAAGTGTCTAAGTCTTTCCTTAGTTCTCCCTTTTCTACGTAGTTCTGGGTTGGGCAGAATTTCAGTCCCTTCCCTAGAATAGATTTTTCATCATTTGTGAGGACATGATTTGACAGGTTAATTATCTTTTGACCTGAGATTTCGCTAGTTGACATAGAAACTGACACATTTTTTTCAACACTGATCGGCTCTTTATTGATCGGTTCTCGCATGTTATTGGCAGTGGTGGCAGTCAGTGAGAGTTTCTTTTGTTCCTCACTGAGTTGCCTGTACATGTTACCGTTCTTTTTGGCTTTCTTTTCGTTACAGTCTTTGTTGTACCTCAAGTTCAGTACCGGGGCCTTCCCCTGTATGGGCCCCCACAGACAACCGTTTGCCGGATACTGTTTGGGCAGTCTTCAAGCATGCCAGAATAGCAACCCTGGAGGCCATGCGTTCGGAGATGCGTGCTGAATGGACAGAGGAGGCGTTGGACGGCGGGTTCATAGAGCCGTGGTGCTACGGTCTGGAGAAGATGCCCCGGAGCTTCGACGGCACACCTCTGGCCAAAAAAATCGTGGAGATACGCAAGAATGCGGCTCAAGCTATCATGACCGAGACGGCAAAGTATAGCAAAGACCAAGCGGCTAAATACAAGCGAACCGCTAACGGGTTCATCTTAGGTGTTAACATGATGCTGACACAGGAAGAACTACCAGACATCGCGAGTAAACACCAGGAGACGGCAAAAACGAGCATGAAGACTCTTATTGCCTCTGAAGAGAAGAAAGAGAAGTCCGCGCTCAACACAAAGAGTAAGAAAATGGCGGCAAACAAGATAAGAGATGCCGACATTCAGGACCCAGCGAGCTGCCTGCAGTCGCAGTTCTACAAAAAACAGCAGGCAAAAGCCGACCGGGAAAACACCCAACCACCGAGTAACCAGCTTCAGGGCACCTCGGCTGGGGGCAGTGTCCTAGAACGCGGCCAACCCCGAGAGACCCACCTGGATTTTTCGGGGCGCGGCCAGCGCGGCCAGTACCGACCTCGCGGGCGCGGCCCAGCGCGCCGAGGAGGCCGGCGCCCATACAGGGGAAGGCCCCGGTACTGAACTTGAGGTACAACAAAGACTGTAACGAAAAGAAAGCCAAAAAGAACGGTAACATGTACAGGCAACTCAGTGAGGAACAAAAGAAACTCTCACTGACTGCCACCACTGCCAATAACATGCGAGAACCGATCAATAAAGAGCCGATCAGTGTTGAAAAAAATGTGTCAGTTTCTATGTCAACTAGCGAAATCTCAGGTCAAAAGATAATTAACCTGTCAAATCATGTCCTCACAAATGATGAAAAATCTATTCTAGGGAAGGGACTGAAATTCTGCCCAACCCAGAACTACGTAGAAAAGGGAGAACTAAGGAAAGACTTAGACACTTTCTCGAACAGGCTTAGAACCAAACAATTCATGGCTAAAATTGATTCTGAAAAAACAAAAAACAAAAAAATCGGTAGCCTACCACTAGAAAATGTTCTAACCAAAATAAGCCCATATGGCAACACCATAGATTTCATCAAAATGAAAAAACAAAGTCAATGGAAACCACCACCTGGTTCCACTAATCTCGAGACTTTCATAAGCAATACCGAAACCGATATTACTAAGAGTAGTATTAAAAGAAACAACAATCAGAATGTGAAAAGGACAGAAAAAGATGCCCTCAGAGACCTAAAACGCAACAAGGAGATAGTAATATTTCCTGCGGACAAAGGGGGAGCAATTGTAGTACAAAACACAAAAGACTACATCAAAGAAGCACATAGACAACTAGGGGATGAAAACACATATGAAAAACTAGACAAAGATCCAACTAAACAACACACAGAAGTAGTGGAACAGCTGGTAGAGGAAATGGTGGAAAATGGAGACATAACCAAGAAAATGGCAAAAACAATATTGGTAATGAAACCAAGAACCCCACAAGTATACTTCCTACCTAAGATTCACAAGAATATTCTGCCCCCCCCGGGGAGACCAATCGTATCGGCAAACGACTGTCCTACCGAGCGCATCTCCGCATTGGTAGACGTTTTTCTGAAACCGCATGTATCAAAAATGAAATCATATGTGAAAGACACGACTGATTTCATCAACAAAATCGAAAAGATTGAAAAACTGGAAAAAGACAGCATCATAGGGACAATGGATGTCACCTCTCTATACACCAATATCCCCACGGACGAAGGTATCGAGGTAATACAGGAAAAACTGAACAAATGCAGAAATCACCTGGAAAAACCATCCAATGAATACCTATGTAAAGCATTAGAAACAGTCCTAAAGAAAAACAATTTCCAGTTCAATGGCACAAACTACCTCCAAAAAAGTGGCACAGCAATGGGGACCAGAGTAGCCCCCTCTTTTGCAAACCTCTTCATGGAGAAAATAGAAACAGAAATCCTGGGAAAAACAGGAAAAAAACCAAAAACATGGTACCGATACATAGATGACATTTTCTTCATCTGGGAGCATGGAGAAAACGATCTAAAAAAGTGGTTAGAGTCAAACAACAAACTTCACCACAGCATCAAATTCACAGCCGAATGGTCTAGAGAGAAAATAAATTTCCTTGACACCTGGGTGAAAAAAGATGTAGATGGGAAACTATACACAGACCTGTATATGAAACCCACGGATACAAACTCATACCTCAGGTACGAATCGGCCCACCCACCGAGCTGCAAACGTAGCCTACCGGAGAGCCAATTCCTCCGAATTAAAAGGATCACTCAAAAAACAGATGACTACGAAAAACATGCAAAAAAGAAAACTGCAGATTTCTTAGAAAGAGGATACCCGTTAGACCTTATCAATGAGGCAAAGGAAAAGGTAGCAAAAAAGAACAGAACTGACCTTCTGAAACCCAAACCAAAAAGAGACGAAAAATTGGATAGAATTTTTCTCACAACGACTTTCAGACCGGGCAAAAAACATGTCCAAACAGCTGTCAGAAAAAACTGGGACACCCTGGGCAAATCAGCAACAACCAAACACATACACCGGGCTGATCTCATGATGGGATACCGCCGCCCGAAAAATGTACGTGACCACATAGTGAGTTCAAGGCTGAATTACAACCCAGATGAACCCCTAAAAGGCGAGAGCAGAACCAACACTCTAAACAAGTGCAAAAAATCAAACTGCAAATACTGCCAAACACTTGACAGCTCGGGAACTATCACCCAAAAAAGCCGAAAAATGGAATGCAAAAAGAATATAACATGCAATAGCTCAAATGTAATCTACTGCATAGAATGCAAAAAATGCAACATCAGATATGTTGGTCAAACCAAACGGAAAATAAAAGAGAGAATCCGTGAACACATGTACTCTGTGAAAACAAAAAAGGACTCGGACATCGGGTACCACTTCAACAACACCCTACATGAGGGCACCTCAGACATGAAGGTCTACATATTAGACTTCATATACGAGCACCCCGAAAGTGACAGAGCAAAAACACTCAGAAACACTATCGAGCATAATTGGATCCATCGACTACAAACTGTAGCACCTTATGGTCTGAATACAATGGACAACAAATATGGATGAGAGACAAACACAGCCACGTCAAAAATTGTTTAGTGTAATTGGGGAACGGATCTTTATCCACTACCAACAATCTAGAAAATTTGAAATAAAGGTCCCAGATGTGTGTTTGAAGTCACAGCTCAGCCTACACAGACTGGTTTGATGGTGATGCAATCAGGATTTAGGTGTTTCTGGAAGATGTGCAACCTGCAAGTTGAGGCCTAAGGTCCGGATATTTCCTAAGGTTTTGGCAGTATTTTAACACCAGAGTGTGCTATACACAGTCATAACATAACGCATATCTTTATTTACCTTCATTATTCTATCACGCCGGGTGCCTACGGCAATAGCAAAGGCGTGAAGCCAGGTACTATTGCCAATGAATACCGCTAGAGGCCGGGTATGGATGCCTAATAGGGATAATTTTATCTTTGCCTCACGTGACATGACATGTGATCCTTAATATTATTCTTTATCTTGCATATAAATATTAAATATGATAGTATACCTACATACTGTGAAAATTTCATGATTATTGAGCAAATATTTCCAATTTTATTCACAAAAACGTGTAATTTGGAAATGATGCCTCAAGGCATCACCCGGCCAGCCCCGGATGATGCCTCAAGGCATCACCCGGCCAGCCTTGGTTGGTGCCTCAATGCATCACCCGGCGTGAATGCTGCAGTATTCAGAAAAAAATTGATGAGCTGTCATTGTTTCCATACAAAACCCAACATGGCAACACACTGCCTAACTCGCACACTAGGATTTGTGCAGCCGGAGCTGTGCAGTATGTGGAGGTGCCTTGGATGTGCCCCCTATCATATGAATGGGAAACGAACAAAGCATGATAATACCACCAACGTCCACCAGATAGTGTCACAGAACCATCATCCTGCTGGCACAGGTTGACCGCCCGGCTCAGTGGAGGCTGTCACTGGGTGCCCGCCGGGTGTCGTGTGGGTCCCATGTTGTCGTCGACCGGCTAGAATAAGGTGGCTTCCCGGAAGATCTCAGACTCCAAGTGCCGAAGGTACTAGTGTAAAGCTAACGTTAGACTTTTGTGAGACATTAGTATTTTTTCTACTTCTTTCTTCAGCGCTGTTACGTCAATGACAGATGTTCTTCTACTACATGTTACCCTTTCCTCGTCGACAGTTGTAATGTTTTGTCATCGATATATCATTGTTTCACGGTTGACACTTGTATTATAGATGACATCATACAGAGGGGTTCTGGTGAATATTCAGCGCATTCTCATTGGTCAGATAATTCTTCAGCATATTCATATCGGTTTGATCATTGTTACCATATCCTCATTGATTCGATGGTTCCTCATCACGATCCTATTGATTCTTTAGCATATTGCTGTTGCTTTGACGAATCTACAGCATAATCGCATTTTCTTGACATCTTGTATGTATCTCTGGTGGATAGTCGGGTCACTCGATTGACTCTCACTGATGCATTATCTGCAGCGAACGAGACGTAAAGGCCAGAATCAATCCAGAATAACATGTTTATCTTAATCGGGCAGTCATTTTAATCTTCTAGATTAACATACAGACGACAAAAGCTGCCCGGGCTACCAGTATTCCTGATGATAATGCCTTCTGTTTTGGAAAGTAGGAAGTGTCTCACCGGGAAAAGTGGGAGGCTTATCTGAAGGGTACTTGAATATGTGAAAACGTTTTATTGCTCTCTGCTCAGAAATTGCGCAAGGCAGTCCCAATGTGAGCAAATGTTGTGCAAATAATTTGAATTAAGAAAATGTCTGGGCAAATTTGGGAGGCTTACATTAAAGCCTGGTTTTATGGGGATATCTCACACAGAGCACGAATACAGTGAGAGGTGGCATGAGGATTCTATTTCACTTATCTACACCCACCATTTCATGTTCTCAGGCATGAATTCATTCTAGTTCAGCAATGGTGACAATTGCTCCGCGATGATCTAATGCCAACTCGATCCTATTCAATAAGTACATTTCAATACGGCAGGTGGCGGTGTTATCGTGTGGTAATGCATGCCGGGAAGCATACGTCAACAATGGTGGTCATCTGATACCTGGCCGGGTCCACGCCCCATACCTTCTGCCTGTCTGCTGTTGAGTTAGGGAGTATTAGCGATGTTTGAAGTTCCCCCATGCGACACCATGCCATAAAATATAGACTTTACACAACACTTCTTAGCCGTTTTCACACGTCATTCAGTCAGTGGCAGCGAGAGGGGTAGATATTGTGTGAATATAGAAATACATATACGCATTACAGATATATATATTTGATTAAATCTTCAAGCAGAGGGATTGAGATTGCTTTTTTCATGGAGAGTCGTAGATTATGAAGAACCCTCCCAACGCGTTTAATACCACGCTGAGCTAGAGTTACTGCAATAGTGTGGACCTGCAGGAAGACTGTGGAATATGCATGCTGGGTTCCTGCACCTTGTAGGATTGACCCAGACTTGTTCCCTGCACCAGTGAATAATGGGGAAGGTAACGCACAGCTTAAACAGGGAGTGAGCGACCTTGAACTTAAGTTAGTTCCCTGCTCATTTGCATTGGCAAGGAGATTCAGCACAACCCCTCTCCATCATGAGATTTATCAAATAACTTATCTACACTCGTGTGAAATGCATGGAAATATAGAATAAAGGAATCGCAATATTTCTAAAGCTAGAAGATAGCTTATCAGAATGCTTCCCTAGCAAACTAACAAATTTCGCTTTAGTCTATCTACAGAACCACATCCAGGTTTGCCTGAGTGCCCTAGACCTGATGACAATGGGACGTACTAAGGTTTAATTGTACCTCTCTGATAAATGATAGGACAGGAAGAGGGATATTCTGGGCAACCTTGAACTTTCCAAATCAAGCATTTCTCTCTCACGAAATCCCCCAAATAGCTTATTTAATTTAGTCTAAAATGAATGACAATACAAGATAAACTAATGTCAACCATTCAATAGATAACTTATCAAAAATGGTTCCATAAAAACTGACAGATTCAGACAGTAGTATCAATACTTCTCACCAGGGGTCTTCCAAGCAGCCGTGATGATAATATAGGTTGCCATTTATGTTTTTTTCTAACCATCCCACAATATGAATATGGAAAATTCATAGTTTTTGTCAAGTATCAACTCTGTGCAATTCCACTTTGTAAGTCCATGCTTATTCAAAAAAGATAACCACAACATTTCTTCCTAGTTATAGATATGATAGCCAGCATTACACTTTATCAATATTTAAAGATACAATCGCATTGAACAGACCGGAAAAATCGACTGAAAGTAAATACGTGACTCTAACAGCGTCCACAACTATGTTTACAACGAGCTTCTTGCTGTGACTGCCTAATATGTGTTTACATTATTGATTTCAAATGAAGCTGGTTTTTTTTATCTTCTTTCGTAGCAAGTTTTATTTCCACATGTATAATACAACAGTTCATTTCCTTTGGTTATACCTTAACTATACACGGTTTGCTCTAATTATGTTTTTCAGATGGTCTGTATTCAAGCTCCCATAAACGTTTTTGTTTCGAATGTTTTTGTAAATGGTATTATATTAATTAGGTAAGATAATGTTCAATCAGCTTAGCTCTCTACTTACTATGCTTCAGACTGCCACCACTTAATACTTCCTCTACTTGACAAGTCTCTACAAGGTGAAAGTAGTCCTTTTTAATCCTTGTTAGTTCCCATTGCTGAGTTGAATATACACATTGTCTCTGGGAAATAGTTGTTAATATATGGAGTTGTCTTGGGACTGAAAGGTTTGACTTATTGCGTCTCACGAACCCATAAGTTCTGATTATCTAGGATGTGGAGAAAACGGCGTTACATAGCCAGACTGTTTCATTATAGGCAGGGCAAACCATCCGACTGATGTCGAGGTGGGATCTGGATTTATATTCTACACCCTAGAATATAAACAACTATACATCTTAGAATATTTGCCAAATTGGATATAAATTACTTATCAGGAATACATCTCAAGTACATCCATTTGCTCAGAGGCCCACCACCTTGTTTTTTTCTTTGTTTACAAACACGGACTACCTGAGGTCTGATATCATAAAACTCGTTCGTCGCAGGTTTTTTTTTAGAAATATCTTTCTTGCCTACTGCTCAATGAGAAATGAATTTTACGTAATAAGTCAGTGGCAACCACATTCCACGGGATTTCACCTTGAAATATGAAAAATGGTGGGAGGAGTTAAATCCTACGAACTGCACAGTCATAGAGTCAACATCATCACAGGAGAGTTACCATCTAGTTGTCCTCTTTAATGCAAACATCGCTGAGACGCAATAGTATTCTGACTACACAGATCCTATTGGAATAGAATTTCTAAATATATACACATAGCCCTGGCAGCACTTCATGCAAAAGTGGTCTCAATGTAAGTTCTCCTTCGAGGATAGGTATTAGTGTCTATAGATATGAGGATAGGGTCAACTATAGGGGACCTGGGGCAGATTCATAACACAAGATTATCTGGTTATCTTGGACAACTCTTCTCTGTGTGGTCTGTCTTACGATGTTATTCATTATCCCTCATGTTATATAACATATTCCTGTAATTAATTGTATTTCATATATATATATATGTGTGTGTGTGTCTAGGCTTCCCAAGATGATAGATAGTATATAGTAGGAATACATATATATTATAACAAAATGACAATTATATAGATCATGAGGTAATACATAATGATAAGAGGATGAAGCATTTTGGGCGTTTAATAGCTTATTAAGTTATAAACAATCCTCAGAGTTCTGTGTCACCTCAAAAGAACCTCATGTACCCTGTGATGATTATAGCTCATCCTAGAGGTATGTTCATATGAATTATCTTTATTTTTTCCAAGACTTTAATTTTGCGGTGGTCTTCAGTCGTAGCGGACTGGTCTTAATACGCCCCCAGCACGGTTATCGGACCTGCTACTATGGACGCATGCAAAATGATCCACTATCATTTTTGTTTTCCTCTTAAACCTAATTTTACAATACGCAGATGGCTTTAGTGGCTGGTGATTGGTAGGAGCTGTGATCTTAGCAGTTTTGACACTTCCGAGAAAGATTCTTCTTCAGACTGGCTAACAAATGTATGTCATTAGGCCCGGCGTCCACCTACTATGATATGGCTCCGATATGGTCTACGATGCACCTCCCGATGAAAAATCAAAATCGCGTTGGAAGGTCACCTAATATCGGGGCAGTTAACCACGTTTCTGCGATTAAACTCCGATGAAGACCCCATAGAATGCATGGTGGATTGACATGTGTGACAAATTTCTACGATTTTTCACCTTCCCGATATGTCTCCGATATTTGCTTTTTGTATCGGTGCCATATCGGTAGGTCTAAATTTCTATCGTAGTAGGTGGACGCCAGGCCTAAGTTGGCAAAAACTAATGCTTTGTGGTATTGACACGTAGTCAGATCTACAGGTCTACGGTCACGTAGGCTTGGAGTGAAATGGTGCCACATGATCTTTTATAGTTACCTGGTTAGTATATGTTTTGGTATGTGGATTATGCAGAATTACAGACAGCTGACGTGACACTCCCATCCCATCTAGATGACATTCTAGCTTAAAACATGAGAGGCAATTTCAATTTCTTATCCTCAAGACACATCTAGATCCCCGTGACACTTTTTCCATGTGTTATTCATCTTATGGTGGGCCAGGTTTAACCTGCACTCGTGCTATGTAGAGAAATTCCCTTTTCATTTCTGCGGTTTTGTACACACAGTTCATTTCATGTTACAAGCAGACCGACTCCGTCCGTTTCTGTTCCTTGTATGACTCGTAGGAAACGTGATACATGGTTTTACGATGTAAATGCGTCATAGATTTGTGCATGAGGCAAGAAGAGGCTATGTTTAGAAAAACCTCGAACCTCCACCGGGCATATTCTCAATTAACACGAGGAATACTTGGTTACATATGTGGTATCCATCCGAGAACAGTTCAAAATCCGATTCAAGTATGCTATCCATCTCGAACAATGAGACTCACCCCAAATTCAAGAAGCGAAAATTATCACATTTTTACTGTTTTTCTTCCTCTGATGAGCCATCTAGAATGGTAATTATCAATCTGCCCTGACTGTGGTTGATATACTGACTTTACACAGAGCAGTCTAAGATAGTGTTTATTAAAGAGCTTACACCAGCCATATTGAATAGTGTTTATAAATCCATTTGTACTTTTGTTGATTTATCATAGTTTACATAGAGCATAGATGTATCAGAGTTTACAATATTACTATATGTATAACTATATCTTTACTAAATTATTGTTGAGAGAAGGCACAACCATAGACAAAGAAATAAAGTAGGAGTAACAGGTAATATTTAATAGCTGTTAGAATACAAAGTTTCGGATTATTTATAATCCTTCATCAGGTAGTGATTAACATTAGTGGTTATTGTATATTGATTATTGAGTTGATACAGAACAATTAAGTTGGTTGCTTAGCAACCACTTACGGTTAATTTCTATATAACATATAGCTGGTTCTAATTGATTCAGTTCGTTGAATATTGTTTTTTTAAACGGCATACAAGTATGATTTGTTATAGTGATTACGGTAATTATTACCGGTATACATTGGTTTGCTTTTAATTACATTTGGGCCACATGTCCTTTTGGTTATGATTATATCGGAAGTGAACAATATTTCATATCTTTACTAGTTCAGTGTGGTGGGATACCTGAATTAGAAGCGTAGACTGACTTCCATCCTTTCCCTATACCCATGCCAAACCCCCCTGGGTCTGAAAGGACTTGTGGAAAGTTAACGTAATAAAAGGTAGTTTGATTTCTTAATGAATAGCCAAAATCAAAGACTGGAGCAAGTCTAATGGCAGTGCTGTGGCCTGAAGATAATCGGGTCGTGTCACCGTGTTTCCTGCCTGTCTGTCATCCCCATCATATAGATGCCATCTATCACTGATAAGATCAAATCTGTTGCTACGACCGTAAATCACCACCAACCAATCTCATTTACTTCATGGTATTCGCAATATTCGTTCTTAAAGAACCAGGAACTCTGGTCGTCCTTTTTACAATGTTAGATTTGTTGAGAATAAAAAGGGTTCTTTCTCACTATGTACTCAAACTTCACTCTTCAGTAACCGGAGCTTCATGACGTACGATATCGCCATATCCAAATGTAGAAAGACTATGGTGTCCACATATGTTTTAAACATCTTACTTTCCCAAATACTTACATTTCTTCTGTTATTGATACAGTTTATTTAACTTATATGGTCATACGAGATGTTGGGTGTTTCTGTAGTCCCTGCCATGAATCTTTCATCAACTTATTGCATGCCCTGTGCTCCACCTCTCCCTTGATTATAACTCCTGTCCTGTGCTAGTGACGTCCTCGCTGTTTATTTTTAAGAAAACTCCCTCAGAGGTACCCTTATCGTTATTTGGGAGCATCCTACGTCCCCCCTAGCGACTTTCACCCCACTCCCTTCCTCCTCCTTAAGTGCTGGTTCCATCGACCAGATGCCTTTGGCTGGGTGTGTACGAGAAATATACTATTCTAAGTGAATATATTAAGTCTTTATTCTTTTTTAATATGTGCATGCATGAGATAAATACTGGTTTGCCATAAATCCATGCAATAATACTGAGTCTTAATCCATTTTTTATGTGTGTATGAGATATATATCAGCCTGCCATAGATCCATGTGGCGATACTGTGTCATTATTCATTTAAATGTGAGTGTGTCCAGGGACCTGTTTCACTAGTTTCGTCACAAAAGTGGTAGACCGACATGAAAAGTGGCATCAACAGTGCAAGCAAGAACAGACAAAATGAAGTCACCTTTCATAACGCATGTCATATCTATTGTCGCATGTTGTGTCACAATGTCGGTGTTGCGAACAGTGACACTACAGCGCCACTTGTGCAAGCACTACTTGTGTTGTCACGAAACTAGTCAACCCCAATATGTCTGTATGGTGTATGTCACGAAACTAGTCAACCCCAATATGTCTGTATGGTGTCACAGACGCCATCTAGACATGTCACGAAACTGGGGAAATAGGTCCCTGTACTGTTTAAAGGCTTAGTAACTGTGTAAGGAATATAAAGAAATAGAAAGTGAGCGATATCAGATTTTTGTTTTGAAGAAATCTCGAGCAAAAGCAAAACACAATGAATACACTAAAAGAGGGTTTCATTTTAGGGAGTGTAAACAAGTTGGATTAAGTGTTCTCGCAACAGCTGTAAGATCGACTTTAATTCTTGTACTAAGCCTTGATTGACATCACTGCTAAGGATAAACAGATTTCTCTGTTCTAAATAATTTAGACATAGGTCATAAACTTTATATAGATTATTGCACATTGGACTGTGAACTTTATCAGGTTTTGGTTATATTTTAATCTCGAGTGAAGTTGTGGGAAGTACAGATGACATGAAGTTATGTGAACTATAGGATTGGTAGATATTGAGTGGACAACATATGCAGTGATGTAATGTACTTCTCCAATGATAAACCATATCTAAACGCATATATGGTGTAGTGCGAGATATACATCGGGTTACATAAAGGCCATGTGATGATATCAAGTCTTCGTGTTTGAATTTTTTCGTTCCATTGGAATTTTGCTGGAAAAAATCATAGTTGGAAAAAATTCATCCACCTCTATGTGAGCGTGTGTGAGATATAAAGCTGCTTACATGACTATACAGGTGATTGTGTTACTTCTTAATACCATCTTCTATGTGTGTGTATGTACAAGATATAGGGCACAGAGTGATTGTCAGTTCTGCCATCATCCGCCAGGAAATTGTAAGATGATGCCACTGTAGTCGGGGGACAATCAGTTGTTATAATCTATAGATAATATTGAGACGAGGCTGAAATTCCTCCATGGCTATATGCCCTATATATTGGTTTACAATGTGCCTATATTGAGCCTTTATGCACCTATATTTGTGTCTGCTCGCCATAGAGCCATGTGTTTATATCTAGTCTTTATCCGTGTTTTATTGAGCGCGGGAAATCGCGCTCATATACGTCATCTAGATAGAGGTTAGAATGCTCACACAGGCTTTCAGCTTACTGCAAAGAATCTAACCCTTCACTATCCATGCACCAACCATAAAGAACTGGTGAAATGGACAGGTGTCCAGTATCAAGCCTTACCATACCCCTGCCCCACTACTGACTTGGTTCCTTTTAATAGAACTTTCTTGGCTGAGTGACCTTGTGATTGTGTGTGCGCTGCAGTCTAGGAAATCAACAGTAATCACATATTTTCAATGTATAAAATACTCAAGATGAAAACCAGGATTCTTTAAATGGTTCAAGATCACAGAGAAAGGACAATTATGGTATTTTGAGTGTGATAAGTGTACAAACTAGGAGCAAATAGTATGTTCATCATTGATGAATGGGTGTGCAATTATAAATGAATAATTGAAAGGTTTACATTCAGCATCTGCCTGTGTCTACGATTCAAATATATCAAGCACCAGTAGGTCAATCAGGTATTTTG